>JADRCD010168947.1:17494-45637 GCA_019843815.1 Montemys delectorum | reverse complement strand
TTCTTTCTTTCTTTCTTTCTTTCTTTCTTTCTTTCTTTCTTTCTTTCTTTCTTTCTTTCTTCTTTAATACAGTGTATCCCTATTGCAGTTTCCCCTCCATCCAATCTTCAGAGATACCTTTCTACCTACAATTTCCCTCAAATACACCCCACCTTCATTTCCCTTCAGAATAGAGCAGTCCTTCTATGGAGCAGTGCTCTCTTCAGGCAACCTTGTTATGTTTGAATACAGGTCTGGAACCCCGCTGAGCCTGTGGGTAATAATTTCTGCCTGCAAGGGACAGAAGGAGTTCAGCCATGCCTCCTGGGTCTCTGGCTCCTGTTTCAGTTCCCAACCACCCATAGGAGATGTGTGTTCTGTCATGTAGACAATACCCCAAGCTCCCAGCTTTCTAGCTGGACCCTACCCCTAGTCATCTGACCACAGCCAGGTATGCCCCTCCCCATAGACAGATAGCCCCACCTAAGAATATAAGGGGCAGTTTTCCCCCTCCCCTTTCTCTTGCTCTCTTCCTCTCTTTCTTTCTTCCTCTCATCCTCTATTATGCTCCCCTCTCTCTTGCTCTCTTGCTTTCTTCCTCTCTTGCCCTCTCTCTGTCTCCTTCTCCTCTCTTCTTCTTCTTCTTCTTTCCTCTCTCAACATGGTCATGGATGGCCTCTTCTCCCTTTTCTATAATAAAATATCTTACGACTATGCACTGCCTCTCTTTAATTAGATGTGTCCTGCAGCCCCAGCATCTGCAGCAGCAAGACCTGGACCAGTAACTCTCCTGCCCTGTGCTAGTACATTATAGCCAAGCTGCCACCTTTCTCCCATACTCTTCTCCCCTTGTTCTCAACCCCTCTGTGACATCTAGCGGAGCCTACAATGTCCAAGAGGCTGGGACTTATGTCCACAGCTTTTCGGGAGGCTAAGGGACCCCTTGTAGCTGTCTCATTATTGCTGCCCTAGAGGATATCTCTGGACCCAGACGCCCCCCAGTGGGGAGGAGTGTGCATGCAGACACTTATACCTGCGCTGCCCAGAGTACAGGAACTCTGGCCGGGTATAGGTCATTCTACCCTCCCTCCTTTGTCCCCCATCCACCTGGTGCCCAGTGCCCACACTGTGACCAGCTCTACTACGGATGCAGGGCAGTGCTCCCACCCTGTGGCCTTGGAGAGCACAGTGGCAGGGCAGGGTCGCCCTGCGACCACTGGGAGAGAGAGGGAGAGAGAGAGCTCCTGCTCTCTACATCCTCTCAAGGATACCAACTAACACAGCATAGCAAGTTACAATTAGATTAGGCACATACCCTCATATCAAGTCTGAGCAAGATGGAAAGCATACCAAAGAGCAGACAAAAGACTGAGAGACACCTCCCACTCCTACCGTTGCATTGTACAACCCCACACGAGTGACACAAACATAACAGATACAGAAGACCTAGTAAAGATGTGTGTAGATTCAGTAATTGCTGCTTTAGTCTCTGTGAACCCCTATATTCCCCATGTAGTTGATTCTGTTGGCTGCATTCTCATTGTGTACTCAACGGTTCTCACTCCTGCACTCCTTCATCCTCATCCCCATCTTTGATGAGATGCCAGAACTCTGCAGATATTGTGGGTATCTGCATTTGTATTTTCATCACCGAATTTCCCCACATAAAGAAAAGATTATCAGGTAGAAATCAGGTAACCTACACTGTAAACCTATCTATAGTTCTGTAACCAGATTTTTGAGGAAGCCACTTAACATTTTTTTATGAAACTACTGAAGTCTCTTGAGCATGAAGTTTGGAGCAAAATTATGTGCTACAGTGAGAGAACCTAGCTACAGTTAGGAAACAGGTCATTTATTATTTATTTATTTATTTATTTATTTATTTATTTATGTATTTATTTTTGTTTTTCAAGACAGGGTTCCTGGCTGTCCTGGAACTCACTCTGTAGACCAGACTGGCCTCGAACTCAGAAATCTGCCTGCCTCTGCTTCCCAAATGCTGGAATTAAAGGTGTGTGCCACCACCGCCTGGCTTATTATTTATTTTTAAAAGTTTATTTTTCTTTCTATTTTTCCATTCTTTGATTCTCAAAGAGGTGACAATGTCATTTGAATTTGTCCTTTATGAACTGTATGTATATATTACTTTTTAAAGACAGCCTACCATATAGTAAGTACTTTTTTTAAAAAATTTATCTTGCTTATTTCTCATCATAATACTCTCTTTAAAGTGAATTTCTTCATGACTTGCTAAAGGAAACATGTTATTTCAAGCAAAATTCAGTTATCACTTTCTTTTTTAGGAGAATATGCTTATCATGTGGTGAAGTTATTAATTTGTACACATATCTAAAATAATTTTAAAACATCCGTATTTTAAATATGTATTTATAATATTTTTTACACTATATTTTTCTGAGACTATTTTCTTAGTAAGATTCAGTTTTGAAGAATCTTGGCTCCTGGGTTGCAGGCCAAGGTATTTGAAAAGGAGGAAAATTGGTTCACTTATTCATATCACTGACTTTTTGGCGTTGACTTATAACAAGTTCAGTGAAGGATGAGAAACAATTTCAGTCATCTGATCAAACTTGAAAGTAATAAATTTTAAGTCAAACTGAAAGATATATTTGAGTGACAAGAAATAAAATTTACATCTTAAAAGCCTGCTATGGAAAATGGAGCATAACATGAATCTTTTGGTATCTCTAATTCAATTTTAATAAAACTTTGATGGCACCACTTCCTAGAATATTCTAGTATCAATATTAAAAACAACCTTCCTTTAAAAATTCTTTAAGATACTCAACGAAATGTAACTGTTCAATCTTAAAATCAATATATAAAATATTCTATACAACTTAAGAAAAATTTAAATAGTATTGTCAACAAAATTATAAATAGATCTCATGAAGTTACTTTAGAAAATAGCTGCTATATGATTAGAATTTAGATATGGTCATTGATCAATGAACAATTGCCTAAAATTTACTCCATATATAATATAATGTTGACCTTCATAGCCTAAAATTATGCTATTAATTATAAATAAATGAAGTTAAATACATAATCTATGTTTCTCATACAGTCATTTCAATATATAGTATAGGAGTAATGATATTCATATAAATTATATATTTTATAACTTAATAACACCTAAGCTAGTTCAATTTATAGGAATACAAGACATAATAGATAAAATAATATTTATGTAGGTGTTTTTATCCTGAAGCTTTTAAATGTAGCAAACATTTTAATTGTACTGTGTATTTAATTTGAACTGACCACATTTCATATTTTTAGTGTTTCAGATTAATAGTTGGATCTTTTGAAAATATAGGTCTGGAAAGAATGAGTAGGTACAAGTGGGATCTATATAAATAACATATTATTTTGTTTCATTAATGTATCTAACAAGTCCAGAGCCTATGATGTAATTTTTGGCTTGTATCATGTATAAATTCTTTCAACACAAAGGAAAATTTCTGTGGATTCTTTCTCATTCTTCTTCTTCCCCTCTTCCTCACTCCTCAATGCTATTTTTATTCTCTACATATTAGACCTCAGATTCATTAATCCTTAAAATTTCACCATAGTTTATAAATGTCAAAATGTTAGCATATATATATGTATACATAAATATACATATATCCATATATATGCATATATATGTATATATATATATGTATATGGCAGAAGTCCTTGCAGAAAGAAGAATTTAATAGGAAGTATTGGTAATTAATCTTCCCATTATAATTTATATCATCAGGAAACCAGAAATTTCTCATTATTCATAAAGATGACTGTCAATATACCAAATTCCCCCACCAGAGTAATGAAATTTGATGACCTTGAGTAATGACATTGTTTATGTCTAGGTAAAAAGGGCATGGAAAATTATGTACTACTCCTCAAGACTTTGAAGTGAAACATATGTATCACAATTTTTGACAGAGTATATGTACAATGGTAAGTCATTCATATAATCCTAACTCAAGATGGAAATGTCCAGCAACATTAGGAAAGAAGTAAATATGTAAAAGCAAAAACAAAAACAAGAAAACCTACAAACTAATAGGAAATGATAGGTTTCGGGTCCATGAGAAAATGAAAGCCAAATATTATGGCTCAATGATGGTAACATATCCTCATTATAAAAATATGACCAAGGTCACATTCTTTTTCTTTTTTCTTTTTTTTTTTAATTGGATATTTTCTTTATGTACACTTCAAATGTTTTCCTGTCCCAAGTCTCCTCTCTGGAAACCCTCTATCCCATACCCCATCCCTTGCCTCTATGAGGGTGCTTCCCCATCCACCCACTCACTCCTGACTTCCCACCCTGGCATTCCCCTACACTGGGCCATTGAACCCAAGGGTTGCTCCTCCCTCTGATGTCCAACAAGGCCATCTTCTGCCACATATGCGGCCGTAGTCATGGGTCCCTCCATGTATACTCTTTGGAGATTCTAGGTCACATACTAGTAACAGTTGTCATATTTTAATTAAACAGATCAATGAGAAATTTTAGGAATATAAATAGAAAATAGAGAGATTATATAGTGCATTGTAAGGATACCTATAATTAAGTCTCAGGAGGTAGAGACAAGTATCCCAGGAGATGCACACAGGTCTGATCTACATAGAAAGTTCTTGTATTAACAAACAACCAAATAAGGATATAACCAGGAAGAAAAATACAAGAGACATCAAGCATAAATTAATACTATTTAATAGGCAGAAGATCTCCATGAAATATTGATATATTATATTATAAAGGCTTCAAAAGAAAAAGTTGAGAAAAGCATTGAGTCCAGATTATTACTATAATATTCATTACTTGAAAATGTAACTATTTTCTATTTATTAGTCACATTACTTGTATAACTAGTTTGTAATTTGTTTATCTAAAGAGGACTGTGGTTTTAGCTTATCTAAAATTGACTGTAGTTCCCAAAGTCATTTCCCCATGAGATTCTAGTTAGTGTAATTGATGAGACAATTCCTTCCTCATGAAGTTTGGAGTTCTTTCAGTAGTAAAGAAATAGCCATTTTGTTTGCATGTTGGGAAGTTGGCAAAAGTGCTTTCTGTACATCAAGTAAGTATTTACCTGGTACCTTGTTTCCTTGGTGTAGAGAAACAGGTGGGACAAGGGAAAAAAACACTTTTGTAGCTTTTCTGACTCCTGGATCAAATATGTATTCAGCACTAAAGACAGTCTCCAAGTGCTTTTGGGGGCTACTCTAGTAGATTTAACATATCAATTTGATACAAATTTATAGCATTTCATTGTGGACTTTGGGTTGATCATGTGTAAGAGTTCTGATACATCCTCATAGGATTAATCTGATCCTCTTTCTTCTCTGCATCTTAATTTCTTATCCTTGAAACTCCAACTTTCAACATCACAAATAAAGACAACAGCTAGAAGAAGAAAGTTTAGTCACCTGTCACAATTTCAGATTTCATTGAATCTAAGACTTTGAATTCTTAAATCTCACAGACCTTGCTTAGGAAGTACATGGTAGCAATCACTTTCTTTCTTAGGAGTCGCTATCTGTCCAATTGTAAGTATAACTGTCAGAGATGAGAATCCTTTTTAGGGTCTGTGCATGGGACTTATAAAAAGATCTGTGATTATATTGGAATCCAAATAATCCCTTTGGAGAGGTGAAGTCCTAGGCTATCATGGACCAAGTAGCAATAATAACAAAGGGAGGACATAATTAGAATAATAAATACTGACCCTGAGAAATAAACTATCCAATAGACAGTAATTGGATCAAATAGAATAAAGAATCAAACTGTACCATGAAATGAGTGATAGACTGTCCTAGCAACTATCTACTTCTTCTTTGTTGGGTATTTCAGCTAATGTCCTCTATGTTGGGTCCTGGGGACCTCTTGAGTGTGGGGCATCTGGAACTTTCTAGTGGCTACCACAAGTTCCCTCTCCCCTAGTGCTACACAACTACTTTCAAATTCATGACCCTCTGTACTTCTCCTCCATCTCCTCCCATATCTGACTGACCTTGCATTTTCCCTCCTCTCTCCCTCCCAGATCCCACTCTGCCTCCGAAGATTACTTTCTTCCCTGTTCTGAGTAGGATTGTAGCATCCACACTTTGGTCTGGTCCTCCCTCTTCTTGGATTTCATATGGTCTGTGAGTTGTATCACGAGTATTCCAAGCTTTTTTTTTTTGGCTAATATTCATTTATCAGTGAGGACATACCATGTGTGTTCTTTTGTGACTGGGCTGCCTTGCTCAGAGTAATATTTTCAAGTCCCATCCATTTGCCTGTAAATTTTATGAAGTCTTTATTTTTAATAACTAAGTAGTACTCTGTTGTCTAAATGTACCACATTTTCTGTATCCATTCCTCTGTTGAATGACATTTGGGTTGATTCAGAGTCAAAGGCCCTAGCCATTTGTTTGGTTGTGCATTTGAATAATCAAGCAAATAATATTTTTATCAAATGAACTCAAAATGCCATAGGATGTATAGGGAGGTCTGCACAGGCTAAAGACATTGGAATATTAGAGTATATTAATATTGCAAGACATTAACAAGTAGTGTCTTCTCACTTCTAATGGGATATCCCCAAAATATAATTCCAAGTAGTACACAAGTAAAAATCTTGTTAAAAATACCAGTTGCTATAAAATGCATTGGAGAATATAGCACTTATATTGGTATCATGAACAAGAGGAAATGAAAATGGTGATCATTCAGAAGCCATTAATTTCATGAGAAATTAGGAAAATCATGATGGAAGCACTACATTGAATGACATTTGGATTGTTTCCAACTTCTGGCTATTATAAATAAAGCTGCTATGAACATAGTGGATCATGTGTCCTTGTTATATGTTGGAGCATCTTTCGGGAATATGCCCAATATGGTATAGCTGGGTCCTCAGATAGAATGATTTAATAGTTGAACATGACCTCTTTTTTTGTATGTTATTTTAATCAAAGACTCTAAGTACATATATCTGGCTAATCCCACATGAGATATATCCCATCTTTTATTAAGCTACCAGTGCTTCCATTCCTGTGCCAAGAACCTCTCGTGTGAGACAACCTGTAGTTTTCTTCTGCAAATGTCTTGACTTGTCTATATTTAGCCTATGCAAAAATGAATGAATAAATGAATGAATGAATGAATGAATGAAATAATAAAATAATAAACAGAAAACTTGGGCAGGAGAGATGGCTCAGTGAGTAAGAGCACTGACTGTTCTTCCGAAGGTCCTGAGTTCAAATCCCAACAACTACATGGTGGCTTACAACCATCTGTAATGAGATCTGGCACCCTCTTCTGGAGTGTCTGAAGACAGCTACAGTGTACTTACATATAATAAATAAACAGAAAACTTGTTTTACCTTGGCTTACCTTTAGGTGATGAGGAAAATAATAAAATAAATGAAATAATAAACAGAAAACAAAAAATCTTATGGCTTTCTCTCATGCTCTTAATGAATATAATTTATTATAAATTTATATAATTTATTACATATTATGTTATATTTAAAATAAATATAAATATAATGAATTAAATTCTTTGAAAAGAACATTACATGATATAATGAATAAAGTACAATAAAATTCAAGTGACAGTACACTCATGTGGAACAAGGCAAATAGTTTTCTGTTGCTGGTAAGAATAAAAACTTGTACAACCACTCTGGAAATCAATCTGGTAGTTTTGCAGAAAAAAAGGAAATTGTTCCCCCTGAAAGCTCAACTATACTGTTCTTGTGCATATTCCCAAAGGGTGCTCTCCCATACTACAAGAACACAGTGCTCCATTATGTTCATAGCAGCCTTATTCACAATAACCAGAAGTATAGAATACCTAGAACTCAAGAAGGTTAACAAGCACAAAGGCCCAAGTGAGGGTGCCTCAATCTCACTTAGCAGGGAGAAGAAAACAATCACCAATCTTGGGAAGCAAAGGGAGGGAGAGACCTAGGTGGAAGAGGGAAGGGGGAGAGAAAATGGAGAACATGATCAAGTATTGGGTGGATGAGAAAGGACAGAAGTCCCACAAGACCAGCAGAATGAGTGGAAATATGCAGTCTTGGGGAGTAGGAGGTGGGGGAACCCTCTAGAAAACATGAGAGACCTAGGAAATGGGAGACTCAGTAGTTAAAGGGGGGACCTTAAATGAAATGTCCAACAGTGGGGAGAGGGAACTCGTAGAATCCACCTCCAGTAGAAAGCATTAAGTGGAGGGATGGGTTTGCCATCCCACAGTCAAAAATTCTGACCTAGAATTGTTTCTGACTAAAAGAACTACAGGGATGAAAATGGAAAAGAAACTGAAGAAAAGACTATCTAGTGGCCAGCCAACTTGGGATTCATCTCAAGGGGAGGCTCCAAGGCTTGACAATATTACTGATGCTATAATGTGCTTATAGACAGGAATCTAGCATAGCTCTCCTCCAATAGGCCCAACAAGCAGCTGACTGAAACAGATGCAGATACTTACACACAACTGAAGTCCGGGACTATTGTGGTTGAATTACAGAAAGGTGGAAGAGGATGAGGATGAGGGTGATCTCATTGGGAGACTAGCAATCTCAACTCACCTCGAGCCCTGAGATCTCTCAGACCCTGAGCCACCAATCAGGCAGCATACTCTAGCTGGTCAGAGGCCACCAACACATATAGAACAGAGAACTGCCTGATTTGGCCAGAGAGAGGAAGAGCCTAATCCTTGAGAGACTTGAGGCCTCAGGGAATGTGGAGGTCTGGTGTGGGGTGGGGGTAAGGGTGAGGACATCCACTTGGAGACAAGGAGAAGGAAGAATGGGATGAGAACAGGGGGAGGGGGGGAATAGCCTGGGAGGTAGGAAATGACTGTACTGTAAAACAATAAAGTAATAAAAATACTTTTAGATTTATCCTTTGAAATTTTCATGAATGTGTACATGTATTTTGATCTTCTTTACCTTCCTTGCTTTAATTTTCTCTGGGTCTCTCACTACTCATCCCTTGTCCAACTTCATATATTTTTGTCAAATCTATTGAGTCCAGTTGGAGTTGCATGAACATATGTGCATGAAACTCATTCTCTGAGGCTTGGACAGTGGATACTCTTCCTTCAAGAAAAGTTATTCTTTCCTTCCCCAGAAGCCATTAAATGCCAATACCTCTTCAGGTAGGAATAGTGCCTTGGGAGCCAGTAGATAGGTCATCAAGACAAACAGTTGAAGAAGAATTTTAATTCAGCAGCATGGTTGCTCAAGCAAGGGATCACATCCCAAGAATTTCTAGGTTTGTGTGATCTGGATTGAATATAGAGATTCCTGTAGTATAAATACTTAATCCCAAATGAAGGTAAAATTGGTTTGTAGAAGGAAGCAGCTATTTTTGAAAGTGACATCTAATTGAGGGGCAGACAAAATTACCAATCAGAGAAAGATTTGACAGAAAGAGGCAGCCATGCTAGACTCCTGTCTGTAAGCACAACACAGCATCAGTAATAGTGTCAGGCTTTTGAGCCTTCTGTTGAGATGGATCCAAGTTTGAGCCTGTCACTGGATCTCCTTTTTCTCAGGATCTTATCCATGTCTTTTAGACAGCAACAATTATAGGTCAGAGTTTTTGAATGTGAGATGGCAACCCTGTCCCTTCACTTGATGCCCTGTAGAGGTAGCCTCTACAAATCCCCTCTCCCCACAGCAGGGCATTTCATCTAAGGCCCTTCCCTTTGAGTCCTGAGAATCTCACCTCCCACATCTTTGGTACTTTCTAGAGTGTCCCCCTACTTCCCCACCTCAGCTTGCATATTTCCATTCATTCTCCTGGCCTCAGGGCTTCTCTCCTGTTTCCCTCCAATACTTGATCATGTCCCCCTATTCCCCTCTCCCTCCCCTTCCCCTCTCCCATCCAGGTCCCTTCCTTCCTCTATCTCCCATGATTACTTTCTTCTCTTTCCCAAGTGGGATTGAAGCATCATCACTTGGGCCTTTCAGCTTATTAACCTTCTTGAGTTCTGTCTGTGGATTGTATCCTGGGAATTCTGTACTTTTTGGCTAACATTCACTTATTTATGAGTACAGATGAGTACATACAATGCATGTCCTTTGGAGTCTGAGTTACCTCACTCAGGATGGTATTTTCTAGTTTCATCCATTTACCTGCAAAACTTATGATGTCCTCATTCTTAATAGCTGAATTGTATTCCATTGTGTAAATGAACCACTTTTTCTGTATCCATTCCTCGGTAGTGGGATATCTAGGTTGTTTCCAACTTCTGGTTATCACAAATAAGGCTGCTATGAACATAGTGAAACACAAGTCCCTGTGGCATGGTGGGACATCTTTTGGCTATATTCCCAAGAGTGGTAGCTGGGTCTTCAGGTAGATCTATTTCCATCTTTCTGAGGATCCTCCAGATTGATTTCCATAGTAGTTGCACCAGTTTGCAACACATCAAAATCATCATTCATCATGACTAAGTAGGCTTCATCCCATGGATGCATGATTGGTTCAATATACAGAATCCATTAATGTAATCCACTATGTAAACAAACTCAAAAGGAAAAATCATATGATTATCTCATTAGATGCTGAAAAAGCATTTGACAAAGTATAACATCTCTTCATGTTAAAAGTATTAGAGAGATCAGGAATTCATGGTCTATGCCTAAACATAATAAAAGCAATATGCAGCAAACCAACAGCCAAGATCAAATTAAATGGAGAGATAATTGAAGCAATCCCACTAAAAGGGTGCTGGGGAGAAAAATGGGCACATTTTCTATATGTAAGCAAAGTAAATCATGTAAGAAGGAAAAAAATGGAACAAATTATAAATACTCCACACTTTACTATTATTAATTTGTACATGTTTGACAACCTAACTTTCTATTCTCTTGATCAATATCCTTCTATATCTTAACTTTAAGATTTGGGTATTTTGTACATATTTCTCATACTATGCCAAAATTATAGTCAGTGTACCTGCTTCTAGTATCAGATCCTATTATTTCCCCTGCCTCTTCTGGAATAGTTAGAACAATATCACAACAATACACAATAGTATAGAAGATGGACCATTACTGACCCAATGTCAGAACTAATGTCCATAAAGAAAATCAGTATGAAATTAATGACCTGCTATTTCTTTTCCTCAATTTTCTAATTTCTTTCACTATATCATAAATATGTACAAAGTACCATTTCAGACAGGGATGAAATAAACAGATTGTAAAGTCCTTAAAATAACTTTACAAGCAAGATATTTTTAAAAATGCAGAATTGGAAACTATTGTATTTAATGAGTCTTTAACTCTTCTTTGATTTACATTTTTTTTAGCAATGTAAAAAGTAACTCATAAGAGGCATTGAGATGTTTGTTAGTCTCTGATATCTTGAAAGAGTACTGTTGCCATATAGTAGTAGATATAATTAACACTAAAGACCTTTTAAATGTCAAATGGAAAACTATTTATATAATAACTTGCATAATAACACCCCATTATTCCCATTCAACCATTGGCAGCAGTGCATTCTATCTTATGTCCTTAAGCCTCCTCTCATAGACCCTTAGAAATTTCCCAACCTATATGGATGTTCCAAATAGAAAACATGAATACAAAGATTCAAAGTTCCAGAAATAAGAAAAAAATCATGACATTTGTCTTTGTATCTCTGGATTATCTCACTCATAATTGTTTTTAATGCCATCTATTTACCTGTGAATTTCATTTTTTCATTTTTCTTAATAGCTGATAAAATATTGTATTGTATAATTATATATCATTTTCTTTATTCATTATTAATTGATAGATATCTATGCTAGTTCAACTTCCCGGCTATTGTGAATAAAGCAACAAAAATCTAGATGAATACGTATCTACAGTGGAATTATATAGCTGGATGATGTGATAGGTCGATTTCTAGCTTTCTAGGAACTTCTACACTGATTTCCACAGTAAATACACCAGTTTAATCTTCCACCAGCAGTGAATAAGAAAGTTTTCAAATCATTAGAGGTCAGTGACATAGCTCTGCAGTTATAAGTGCTTGCTGAACCAGCTTGTTGACCTAACTTCGAACTAAAGATCTTATGGTAAAACAAGTAAATGACTATTGAAAGTTGCTCTCTGAGCTCTACACATTAGCCATAGAGAATGTCTAAACACCAAATACACTAACATACACAATAATAGTAAATTACATATATATATATTTCAATTTATTAACCAATGCATTTTAGACACTTATCTTTAGTACTTGCTATAGCGTTCAACTTATAGTAGTTAGTTTTAATAAATATGCCTTAGTTCATAAGATGGTATTTTGCATTGTACACAGAGTAATATACTAACTCCAGGTAAAAGAACTTATGTGGCAAGTGGTACAAATATTTATTTGAAGCTTCAGGCTTGAAAATAAGGTATCATTGCCATATTTTTTTCCAGAAGAGTACATTAAAGCCCAGGTTAAACAATAATTTTTAAAGATAATGGACACCTATTACAGATACTTCAAATAATTATTACTATCTTAGTGTCTTATAATTAATAGTACTTATACCATTTAAAAATAACTTTAGCTTGACATTACAATCATTCAAGTTGAAACAAAAAAGTATGCTCTGCCTACTGTCACTAACTCTCTGCATTTTCTGCTGCTCAGTACATGTCCAATTTCTTTCAAAATAGCTCAAAGGCTTTTCTTTTCTTTCTTTTCACACCGTTGTTACTGAGATGGCCTTTCTTTATTAAGCTGAATAAGAAGAGATTTTCAATTCTGTGAAGAATTTCAATACCACATATCTCTGTTACCTTTTTATTATTCCTTCTTTGTCTCATTTGGAACCATCTGTTAAGTTTCAAAGGCCAAAAATGTTGACTTTCAGACATGTTTTCTGATTCTTAGATAAAAGTTATACCCGAAACACTAATGTTATCAAAAATAGAAGGGATCTGGAAAGTTTATGGAAGTTCCAATTATGGAATCTTATTTCAAGATCATGACTATGTTATATTTTGTTTTGTTTTATTTCCCCTTTAGTAGATTAGATCATTGATAAACACACAACAGCTAAACACACAATTCATATTCAGTGCACGGATTAGCTTCTAATATTTTGTAAGTGTCTTTATGACTACCTTATATTCTTTTAAAGGTCACATCTCAGTTCTTTTCCTTGCAACTAACCTTCCTCTCTTTGAGCCTTTTGAGTTTTCCTTTCATTCACCACATCATCTTCTCTTACTGAAGCTGTTAAAGTAAAAAAAAAAAAAATCCCAAAGCTATTGATGTCACTATCTTTCTTCCGTTACTTTCATCAGAAAAATGGAGTTCCAATGTGCAGCATCCAGTTGCTAAGCAACAATAATTTCAACACCCCTACTATCCTAAAAAGTGTAAAGCTGGGTCTGCTAATGTGGTCATGGAGGGAGAAAAAGAAAAAGAACACAGTTGGAGCTAAAACAAGAGTATAACCCTTGGAAAAAAATTAACTATCTAAGTATATAATGAATGCAGAAATTATGAGAACTTTCACTAAGAGTTTTCTTTTTGCCACATGCCACATCACTTACAGAAAAATTTGTTCTCAAAAGCAACATGTTAGGAGTTATGTAATCAGGACTGTAAATATGACAGTTCTATGTGCGAGTTACTATATCATTTTACTACATACATGTTTATAATTTCATTAGCACATAGTTTCCTATAGATACACATTTCAGAAAAGAGATTTTTACATTTATTTATTTATTTATTTATTTATTTATTTATTTTCACACTCTATATTTTTTACCCCCACCCCACCATCCACCCTCTACCTGTTCCACATCGGGTCTTCCAGATTGTGGTCATGATAGGTCTCTTTTTGTAAGTGTTCCATAGCCTCAGTAATAGTGTCAGGCATTGGGACCTCCTCTTGAACCGGATCCCCTTTTGTCTTATATCTGGACCTTCTTTTCCTCAGGCTCCTCTCTATTTCCATCCCTATAATTCTTTCAGACAGGAACAGTTATGGGTCAGAGTTGTGACTGTCGGATGACCCCTCCTAGCACATTTGATGTCCTATTTTCCTGCTGGAAGTGGGCTTTATAAGTTCTCTCTTCCTACTGTCTGGCATTTCATTTAAGGTCCCTCCCTTTGAGTCCCAAGAGTCTCTTACCTCCCAAATCTTTGGTGTATTCTGGAGGGTGCTCCCAACCTCCTACCTCCCAAGGTTGCCTGTTTCCTTTCTCTCTGTTGGCCCTCACCCAATACTAGACCAGGATCCACTCTTCCCCCAACTGCCCACCCTGTCCACTTTCCATTCCAGGTCTTTCCCTCCCTTCCTCATGACTTATGATTGCTTCCTTCTCCCTCCCAAGTGGGACTGAAGAGTTCTTACTTGGGCACTTCAGCTTGTTGACCTTTTTGAGTTCTGTGGACTGTATCTTGTGTATTCTGTACTCTTTTTTTTTGGCTAATATCCACTTATTAGTGAGTAGATACCATGCATGTACTTTTGGGTCTGAATTATCTCAGGATGATATCAGGAAACAGAGTTTAAGAAATATCTTTAATTAGGTCTTTAAAACTGGCTATCATCAGTTTGAACATTCTATGCATTATTCTGATATATAGAGACTGTACATGTTTATTTTAACTCATATTATCTTCTTCCTTGTAAGAAAAACATGTATTTTTCCTGCTTGTTGTCTTTATAGGTGCCTTACTTTCAGGGAAAATGTTTCTTTATAGTTACATTGCTTTTCCTTTTGTATCTGAAATTGACAGCTGATATTTTATCAGCTGAGAAAAATGCCAATTCAAGGAGAATATAAAAAACCTTCAATATCATTTCTATTGGTTACTTATTTAAAAGCATATTTTATTTATTTTTAGTAATAATTTAATTTCACATAATGTTTATTTTCAACTCTAGAAGGGTAGCTATATTTTTTGAACTTATTCACATTCAATATATTTTATTTATTATCATCTTTTACAGTTATAATAGAACACATCTTGAATCTTTGCCCTCTCCCAAGACCTCCCTCCACTTTACTCACCTGACTTCATTTTTTTGTCTTTATTCAAATCAAAATGAAACAACCAAAAGAAGAACACATACTAAATTGAATTCTGTTATGCTGTGGTTAACTATTATTGAGAATTATACTTGGCCTGGAGAGTGGATAATATACCAATGACACCTCACTAAAGAAAACTGATGTTTTCTTCCAGAACCTATCAGTTGCAAACATCTTGATTGGGGGTTGGAGTTTGTGTCTCCTTCCCCTTCCACATACTGGGATTTTGTCTGGATCAAACTGATATAGGCATTATTCACCCTGTCACAATCTCTGTGAGTTCATATGTGCATCAGTGTTGTAGTACCTGAAGAATACTGTTTACTTGGTGATGTCAAAAAAAACTTTTAAAAGCTTTCTACCTTTTCTTCCACATAGAACCCTGAGCCTCGAGGGAAGGTCTGTGAATAAGATGTCTTATTTAGGTTCACGATCTCTAGTGCAAGGAGAGCTCCAGATGAAAGGTAAATCATTACCTTACTATATAGAGCAAGAATACAGAGATAATTTTCCAGGAAGAATTAAAATAGAAATATTAATATTTTATAATTTTAGAAAAATATATGAATGGAAAATGTAACAAATATTCTAATAATGAAAAAATCTATATATTTTAATGTTTAATGTCATTTAGCTTACAAATTACAAGGTATATCTTATTTAATTTACTTCTCTCAACTGTATGTTATTGTTACTACCTCTTAGGTATTAACTTTCAGGATTTCATATTAATTCTCTGACATCTGAATGTCATCAGGAGACTCATTTCCTCTTCAGATTGGTAAAGTGATTGCTTTATAGCAATAAGAGTAAAAATTACTAATCTATAATATGGTAAAAGGAACATACCTATAATCTGAGCACATGGAAGAAGAAAGTAGGAGAATCACTTCAAAGTCCTCCTCTGTTACAAAGCAAGTCTGAAGCCAGCCTGGCCTATATGAGATCATACCTCAAAACACTACTGCTAAAAGTTTTGACCTAAGTACATCAAACACTACTGAATATCTAAAATATTTAACATATACTATTTTAACTCAAAAAATACTAATTTTTTTCTTTTAAAAATATTTCTCTTAATTTTTTTGGAGAATGTCATACATTATATTTTGATTATATGTACCCTGTCCATCAACTCCTCCAAAACCCGCTCATTTTTCCTGTCCACCAAATATTATTGTTTCCACATTTGAAAATATCTTTGAGTCTAATTTTTATAGCCGATGTATGTGGGTGTGAGACCATTCCTTAAAGCATGATTGATCTGCAAGAGCTACAACTTTCAAAAAAGTCTACCTCTTTTTCTCTTAGCAACTGCCAATTTCAAACAGTTCCTCAAATATGAGTGAAATTTTATGCCTTCATCCCTTCTGGGATTTGTCTATTTTGAATTTGCAGAGGTCATGTGCATGTTATCACAACTTCTTTGAGTTCATATGTACAACTGCCCTGTTGTATCTAGAAAATACTTTTTTCAGAAGCAGTTTAATCTTTCCTAACCAATTCCAAAGTGCCTGTTTCTTTACTATCACCTTATTAATCTAACTTTGTTGTTACTAAACAGAAGGTTGTTGGCCATATTATAATCTGTGAGACACAAGGATCATATGCAGACTCATTCCCTGATGACAGATAGACTCATTTTTTTTTCTTGGATCAGAGCTCACCACTGTCAAAAGATATTGCTTTGTTAAATTTTTCCTCATATCCTTATCAAAATGGTGGTGACCCTCTGACTTTGCTATAGCCCTGCTTAATGTAATCATATAACATCAACAAAATTGTGATGCCCATAAAATATTTTACTACCACTGAGTGTTCAGGGTACAACATAACCATAGAATTTTCTGTTCCCCCCTTGTTCAGTCATTCATCTTAATTCACTTCCTTCAACTTTCTAATTTTTTAGTTTTTACCCTCTTGCCTGTCAAATATGATCATGGCACTGAAAGAGCTAAAGAAGACTTCAACATGTGGTTCTATTGCCATGTTATAAGGTCAATGTATTTCTTATAGCACACTAAAAAGTTAATACCAGATATCCACAGCATGTTTCTTGGATTTTGACTCACTGTTTGCGTGGTATATTTACTGGGTTCTTGGAAGAAGTGAGCAGGAGTTTCCATAGCTCTGTGCCTGCAACGTTGGCTAAACCCTAGGTGAACTGACTCTTTGAGATGACTAGACCTAGAAAACTCATGTGAGTTTGCAGAGCCCCAGGGCTGAGTCTTGAACCAGATCAATATGGGCCCAACGGTTAGCTTGCCAGGTTCTAGACAAACTATTGTTACATGCATTTGTAGTAGCCAGTGCAGAATCTGTTGCTTGAGTGAGAGGCTGGAGATGCAGGCTCAACTGGATCTTTATGTGCTTTCTGTGTGGCACCTCTACCTCTCTACTTCTGTAGCTTAGATAGAATATGCTTTCTCAGGTTTTGGATGTTTTGTTCCATGATTGTCTTCTTTGTTTCTGCCCCAGAACACCATGTGTACTCATACCTTTTTTTTCCTTCTAGTTTCCAGTTGCTGGGCCATAGACAAGCTGAAAATGTCTTCATCCAAGGTTGTTGGTTTTTTTTTTTTTTTTTTTTTTTTTTTTTTTTTTTTTTTTTATCTTTTGGTTTTCTGAGACAGGGTTTCTCTGTGTAGCCTTGGCTGTTCTGGAACTCACTCTGCAAACCAGGCTGGCCTCAAACTCAGAAATCTGCCTGTCTCTGTCTCTCAAGTGCTAGGATTTAAGGCATGCACCAACACTGCCTGGCCCAAGTTCTTTTAGAAGTAGTAGAAGTAGTTTTTATTTGCTAGTTTCTG
This sequence comes from Montemys delectorum, assembly GCA_019843815.1. Classification (NCBI taxonomy): domain Eukaryota; kingdom Metazoa; phylum Chordata; class Mammalia; order Rodentia; family Muridae; genus Montemys; species Montemys delectorum. Next base: position 27,782 of record JADRCD010168947.1, on the reverse strand, counting down.
TATTTAAAATCCCCCCAGATTGTGGATATGTAATCCAATATTACACTTGATAAATCATATTGTGGCTTTCCTAATCTGAGACTGGACTAATACCATTTTTTAAAAATACATATTCACCATGAGCACTATAATTCTTTCTTCCAGTCTAGATGAAATAATGTAACATGAATTAACAGAAGAAAAATTTAAGAGAAAGAGTCAAAGGGAGCACTTAAGGTAAATATTATAGGTTCAACTTACAAGGGAGGTAAGATTCTCCATAACCTATATAACCACTAGAAGTGGGCTGACTTCTCCAATATCTTTGGTTTAATATTTACTCCAATTTTTTGACAGTGAGTCCTACAGAGCCATAATAAGTTTAACCAAGCAAAACAAAAAAAGAAAAATAGATTCATTAAGTCATATGTGAAGTTAGAGTGGAGAATAAAAAAATTGACCTGTAGTGGGAAATTTCAACCAGAGAATTATAATCATAATTGGTTTCTTCATATAAAGAAAGATTCTTGTTAAGTTCTCACATTGTCTGTCTCCAATTCAGGTGTATGCTGATTGATTGTGGATAAAGGCTTTTAAGAAGTTGGGCATTCCAAATCTGGTCAAAGTGTATTTTAGTTTAGACATTCTATTGGCTCAACCTCCTTGATTGCAGGTACTGGCACCCCTTACCCATGACAATATAAAATTTAAAAATATCAGAGTATAACCCATCAAAATCAAATGTTCACTCTATTTAGGCCACTGAAAGTGTTTTCTAAATTTTTTTCAATTTCTTTCCATTATACATGTCACAAGATATGATAAGACAAATCTTGATAAACACATGGAGGTTATCAGGCATACAGGTGCTTTGGAGTCAACTGAGATTATCACTGGAATTAACAGAAGTGTTCAGACAAGTGTACACAGTTGGATTCATATTCCTTCTTCCTCTTCTTTTATCCTTAAGAACAGTAATAGTTTGCTACCATATTCATTTGTACAAAGTAATCAATTCATTTTCTCTACACATTGTATGGGAAAATTTTCATGTTCTATTTAAACTGACTGAGAAGCTGGGATTAGAGGCAGAATTTGAACATCACAATGAAAATTTCATCATGGCATTTCATAGTGTTCCCCAAAATATCTTCTCCTCAGTCAAATTGGCCCTATGACATTCTGAGTGGAAGCAAAGATAACCAAATATCCCAAGTGCAAATGTATTATTCCTTTGAGAACAGCTAAGGAGTAAGCACGTGTATGGTAGCATTTTTTATATATTCACAGAAGTAAATTACCTGACTTTAAAGAAAGATGAAATTATGAAATTTGTAGATAAGTGGATAGAATTGACAAAAATGTATATCATGTGTGGTAATCCAGACTCACAATAAATGCTGCATCTTTACCTTCATAAATGGATTAGTTTGTATGTACAATTTGGAGTACCTATAGAAGCAAGCAAAACAGAAAGAGATTAGGGGAGTATAATTTAAAGGAGAAAAGTAGTAGAATATGGGAGTTTGACAATCTAGCAGAAACTAGAGTTAACAAAGAAGTGGAGTCCACTGTTAGGGAACCATTTCTACCATATTGGCCTATGGGTATGTCTGTGAAACACTTTCTTAAATAATAAGTGAAATGTGAGGGCCCACTGTGCATGGTACTACTGCTGGATGGGCAATCCTGTATTGCATAAAAGAGAAAACTTAACAAGCCCATGGAAAGAAAGCCAGTAAGCATTGTCCCTCCAAGTGTTTCTTTAGTTCTTGACTGCTGACTTCTACCTTGAGTTCCTAGCTTGGGTTCTGTAGACAATGGAGTGCAATGAATAATCAAAAATAAACTCTCTCTGCTCAGGTTGGTTTTGGTTAATATTTTATTACAGCAACAGAAAACAAATTAATAATAGAGAGGGGGAAATCAGAGGTGGACAGGTTTAAACAGGGAATGTCAGAAGGAAGGATAGAAGAAGTGGTGAGGGAGGAACAGCCAAATAGAAAAAAGCCTGGCATCTTACAACCCAACTAACATGTATCATTAACAGTAACAATATTAAGACATCCTATAAGATTCCAAAATATCATTGCTATAAATCATGAGTCATTACATTTTTAAAAATTCCATTATAACTGTGAGGTACTACCTTATGAACCCCTGAACAGGGAAGTCCTAGAGTTTCCCTACAAATACAAGCTTCTAACATACTTTTTGGCTTCCCATCAAAACTTGATGCTAAGAATATCTTGTTGATGATACCATACATCTTTCTTGCAATGTGCAGAGAACTCAAAATGGAAATAAGCTGGAATGCCTTTCCATGTGGTTGTTTGTCACAATATTGGAAGGTATGTTATTTCAGGCTTCTAGGAGAGAAAAGGCAAAAGAAGTCTTAATCAGCTTCAAATTCTATGGACTACAATAACATTTAGATATAAATATGATGCATATTTATGGAATAGTGGTATGCTTGTTAGGGTAGTAACTAACCATTTTCTAATTGTATTTTATGCTGCTCTGTATGAGGAAGCCTATACCTAGCACATTATTTCAAGACAAAATCATATGGCCTGGGAAGTAACAGATTTTGGAGGGCAACATAACATTGCTGCTTAGTTAAATTAATACAGGGATGTGTCTACTAAATATTTATACTTGTTGTTGTAACAAAAAAGTACTCACATTTTTAATCATAGAAGTCCCTATACAGAGAATAACATAAAAAGTAAAGATCAATGACTGTTTAAGGTGCTAATAAAAAAAAAAAAAGTGTTTACTGCTGAGCCCAAGATAAGTCATTCAATTTTCTCTGAAGCTCAGAAAACATTTTGGAAGGAATTGAAAGAGTAAAAGCACTAGAAGATAGTAAGAAATGTTCTTATCTTCCAGACATAACAATTACAACCACAAACAGCAGTTGTAGTTGTTTGAACTTACCCTGTACAGATAGGTATCTGCTGAGATTCAAGCATGGATGGAACAAATGTTCAAGGAGCCCTAAACTTCATGGATAAATCGTTGCTTAAGATTGACTCTGGGAGCTACTGCCTTTAGTTGTCTACCTATTTGTTAGCTAGGCACACTTCATTCTAATTCTATGGTCAAATAGAATGGTCTTTGTTTGTTAGTCAGTTGGGCACAAAATAAATCAAGTCAATGTAAGCATTCCTCAAAAAACCGCCAGTTAATGTACTACGTGACTGAGCAATATCAGTCATGGGTACATTTACCTAAGGAACACTACATCCACATAGCACAGAGGTTCTTATGCATTAATTACTAGAGAACTAACTATTCATGAAATCTAAGTATAAGAACCTGCTTAGTAACTGTCTTAGTAACTACTTAGTAACAGGGGAAGGGATTTAAAAAAAAGGTGCTAAATATACATGGGAATTTTTCTTCAAAATGAAGACATACAATTTTATGTCACTTGCAAGAAAACAATTCCATTTGGAGACAACCAAATGAAATTAATAAAACTAGTCTAAGAAAGAAAGATATCATAAGCTTTTTTTTTGTTGTGATTGTTATATTTATATGCATATATATGAAAGTAGAACTAAAATTCTTCAGATGTACAAAGAGGCTCTCATGGAATATGTGGCCAAGAAAAGGAAGGAAAATATGGGGGAAATATGTAGAATATATAGCATTTTATAAAACATTTAAAAATATTTTTAATAATTAAAATAAAATAAATAATGAAATAAACAAATAAGACAGAAAGAAAATGTATTATATATCATATATGAACAAATAAGACAGAAAGAAGAATACTTTATATATTCATTGTAATATTTGTAAAATTAATCTGTATGAATAAACTGAAGAAGTGGAGGCTTCTTTGGGCCAAGCAGGGAATAACTAAGAAGTGTTATGGTATGAGACCATGACGAACAAACATCTTTTCAGATGAAAAGCAAGGCATTTGGTTTGTCTTGATAAAGTCATATGCATATAATTGCAAGAACTATGTAGTTGACATTTGAACCACTTTAAAGGGGTATTTATTTGAATCAATGAAACATATTTCAAATGACTACAGAACCTTCATATGTTAGTAGCAATTGTTTTCTCTATTATGTAAATCCCATTTGTAAAGTAAATCGTATTTCATTTTTGCACTCTATAGTTTGCTTTAAGTTGTGTGTTCCTTTAAAATTCATTTAGCTGCTTGAGAAAGTCATAACAAAGCTTTGTGAAGAGTAACATCAATCTTATGGTTTTTGTTTTAAACAAAACAACAACAATAAAAAACCATTGTAAAAGATACTGGGAGAATTAAATTTACCTGATGAATAAGACATGCTATTTTCTCCCATACATCATTTTTGTTTAAAAAAGAAAATAATAACAGGTATATATATATATATATATATATATATATATATATATATATATATATGTGAGTGTGTGTGTGTGTGTGTGTTAAAAATATTTCTATATTTTATATTAGTATTTCAGCTCCATTATATACAATTATATACAAATAAACATACATATTTTAATTCTGTTTAGTAGCCAAAATCTTTCCTTTAAATTGAGAAACAGGATTAAAGTAGTAGTGTAGACTTCTTACTGGTGAATGATTAATTTTATGGTGAATGACTAATTTTATGTTAGTAGAACATGAAATTTCTACCTAAAGTTTACTACTTCCTTGATTGGCACATTAGTACAGACAATGTGCACAGACGTGCTCTAGGCAGTGCTACCACTGACATTGTTCTGATGTTAATTTCTTTCCTTCTTTTTTTTTGTTTTGTTTTGTTTTTTTGTTTTTTTGTTTTTTGTTTTTTGTTTTTGTTTTGTTTTGTTTTTTGTTTTTTTTTCAAGACAGGGTTTTTCTGTGTAACCCTGGTTGTCTTGGAACTCACTCTGTAGACCAGGCTTGCCTCAAACTCAGAAATCCTCCTGCCTCTGCCTCCCAAGTGCTGGGATTAAAGACGTGTGCCACCACTGCCTGGCCAGACTTTAATTTCTTTCTTTTTTTTTTTTTTTAATTAGGTATTTTTTTTTATTTACATGTACATTTTCCCTTTCCCATCTTCCCCTCCAAAACAAACAAACAAACAAACAAACAAACAAAAGCAAGAACAAACCCCTTTTGCCTCCCCCTTCCCCATGCCTGCCACCCCACCCTCTCCCACTTATTGACCCTGGCATGTCCCTCAACAGAGGAATGGATACAGAAAGTGTGGTACATCTATACAATGGAGTACTACTCAGCTATTAAAAACAATGAATTTATAAAATTCTTAGGGAAATGGATGGATCTGGAGAGTATCATCCTGAGTGAGGTAACCCAATCACAAAAGATCACACATGGTATGCATTCTTTGATAAGTGGTTATTAGCCCAGAAGTTTGGAATATAGGAAGAATGACCCACAAACCACAAGAAACTTTAGAAGAAGGAAGACTAAAAGGTGGACATTTCATTCCTTCTTAAAAAGGGGAATCAAACACCCACAGAAGGAGTGGCAGAGATTAAATATGGAGCAGAGACGGAAGGCAGACTTTAATTTCTTAAACTTTGATATTTTAAAAATTTTAGCTTCATGAATCTTTTTAATAATGTGACAACAAATTGGGAATCCAGCATATATGTGGACACACAGAACAAAAGTTATATATATGGCAAGTAAAATCATGTCACCTTTTCATTTGTTTGGAAACTAGTAATTATTTGACATTGAAACCACAGTAAACATTTATTTCTGAACAAACACATGTAAAAAAATGATCTTTAAATGGCCTATTATTACTTATTTCTGACATATTAGAATCAAATAAGTTATTTTTTATTTTTATCTATAATATAAAATAATGGCTTCATTATATCACTATACATTCATTGTTCTAGTTCATACTACTGCCCCCCACCTTCTGGTATCCTCTTGCTAACTCCTTGTTAATCATCTTGTACAAATTGTGTCTTTCTTGCTGTCATATCATAGATACCCCACTAATGTTTTTCATTTCTTTTTCCAAGAAGATGTTTTTTACTCTCATAGTCATTTTTTCTAGTTTCATGACAACACAGACACACACACACACACACACACACACACACACACACACACGAATCTAGGCACTGAACTTGAGAAATGAAAGCGGGTGTTTGTCATTATGTTTCTGAGTTGTTCCATTTAATCTAGTACTATTCATTTCTAGCATATTTAGGGGAAATGCAATCTTTTTACTTTTCATGGCTGAATTCAACTCCAATGTGCATATGTGTTTTATTTATTTTATTTATTTTGTTATCTGATGTTGGACATTTGGAATGGTTCTTTTCTTAGGAATGGTCCTTTTCTTCACAGTTCAGAGATATGTGTTGAAATGCAAGATGACTCTTAAGTAGGGCTTTTGTTCTTTTTGAGTAATGACAAGTAGTGGTAAAGTTAGGGAATGTGATGAATGGTTCTATTTTTAGTTTCTTGGGAAACTTTGAACTGCTTCCTCTGTTACATCAAATATTTACGCCTCTAGCAGCAGTGTATCTATACTGTCCTTCCCCACGTCTGTACCAACATTTGCTCTTAGTTGTTTTCTATGCTGACATGAACAGTTTTAATATATTTCTCTTATGACTAAAAATGTTGATTGCTTTCAAATACTATTCATTGTTTTTCTTTTTCTTTTTTCTTTGAGAACTGTCTATTTAGATCATTAGTACATTTGTTGATTGAACAAATGTACTAATGTGTTTTTTGTTTAATTTTCACAGTTTTGCATATTCTGGTCTGACATATAGTAAGCAAATATTTGAATTTTTATATAAAACAGGCTGTCTCCTTACTCTGGTGATTTGATGATTGTTTTTCTCCCACTGTTTGGAATATTTTAAATTTCAAGTAATCATATTCAATCATTCTTGAAATTATTTCTTTTGCTATTAAAGTTCTTTTTAAGAAAATCATTTTCTATGTTGATATCTTAAAGCATTTTTTCTAAATTTTTAAAGAATTATATCTGATATGAAGGTCTTTGATATACTCTTAATTGATTTTCGTCAGTGGGAGAAACATTTTTTTTACATGTAGTTTTTCTATATCCAGATAATATTTGTAGATGAAACTATGTCTTTTTTTTGCCAAGACAGTCTTTTTACATATCTGTCAAAGATTAGTGGGTTTGTCATGGATTTGTTTCCAGGTCTTCTATTTTATCAAACTAGCCTTTACATCCACTTTTGGGTCAAATACCATGATTTAGTCATTACGCCTTTAAATTTTATTTGAAATGAAGCATTTGATGTTTCTGAGTTTGCTCTTTCAGATATATTATTGTTTTGGCTATTAATCTTTACCAAATTCAACAAAGTGTTTTTGTTTATTTACTTTGGCCTTTAGTCATTACCAAATTTACCTGGGTCAGCTCCTCCATTTTCCAGAAACTTCATTTCTGTTGCTATGACACAATATCCTGGCACAAAACAACAAAAGGGAAAGAAGGTCATTTCTTTATCACTTCAGGGGAGTCAGGGTAACAAGAGCTTAAGCACTGGTTGTCACATCACATCCATAGTCAAAAGCAGAGATAAATTAATGTAGTCATGTACACTTGCTTTCTTGTGCCTTCCTTATCTTTTTAGTTCTTATACAATGCATGAACCCCTGCATTTAAAATAATGCTACAAACAGTAGGCTTATTCCTCTCGCATTAATTAACTTATTTAACTTAATTAACATAATCTTCCACAGACCTGTCCTCAGCCTGACCCAATGTAGAAGATAATCTCTCATTGAGACTCTATTCTAAAATGATTTTCAATTATGAAAAGTTGGTAATCAAAGCTAAGCAGCACACTCACTGACTTCAATAAAGTTTCTTTCTTATCTAGCAACACATTAATTTTTTTCATCATTCTTCACTCCATACAGGATTCTCAGATCTGCTAAATAATTTTATAAAAAATTAATTTATATGTTATACTTTGTTAATTATCTCATAATGTCCTATTTGTTTTATAAAATGTATACTGTTGTGTACCAAGCATTATATACCATATAGAATACATTTCTTACACTACAATTTCTCCTCTTCTACTTGATAGTCTTGATTATACTTATGTAAAGGTATAATCTTGATTACACTTATGTATTATAGACTAATCAATTTATAAACTAACGAAAGTTAAATTTTGAATTCATATTAAGTAAATTCTAAGAAGAAGAATGAAGAAGAAGAAATAAGAAGAATTAATGTTTTGATTGTTTGTAGTTACTAGCTAGTCTGTGATAGCTTCAAACAACCTTACTTTATAATATTTACACCCATAAGTGGTATGATATAAGGCATTATGATAACGTTCATAGTACCTTGGGGCCCATCAACAATTAGTGATGTACAGAATAAATGCTTCTCCAGATGGTCTAGGCATCAGTCAGTATAAGCCTATTACTAGAGTATAAATGGATGTGTACTCTGTAGCTAAGGAGGTAAATCTTAGGATAGGTCTGAAAAGACACAAAGACTTCATTTCCTTCTGATGCCTGCCCCTCCCACTGGCTTTACAGTGTGTAGAAATATATCAAGAATTCTTTGTTTAGTTCTGTACCACATTTTTAATGGGGTTCTTAGATTCTCCAGAGTCTAACTTCCTGAGTTCTTTGTATATCTTGAATATTAGCCCTCTATCAGCTGTAGGGATGGTAATAATCTTTTCCAAATTTCTTGGTTGCCTTGGTTGCCTTTTTGTCCTATTGACAGTATCCTTTGCCTTACAGAAGCTTTGCAAGGTCCCATTTGTCAGTTTTTGATCTTAGAGCATAAGCTATTGGTGTTTTGTTCAGGAAAATTTCCCCTGTGCCCACCCATGTGCTCAAGGCTCCTCCTCACTTTCTTTTCTATTAGTTTCACTGTATCTGGTCTTATGTGGAGGTCCTTGATCCACTTAAAGTTGAGCTTTGTACAAGGAGAAAAGAATGGATGTATTTGTAGTCTCATACATGCTAAACACCAGTTGAAGCAGCACCATTTGTTGAAAATGCTGTCTTTTTTTTCCACTGGATGGTTTTAGCTCCTTTGTCAAATATCAAATGACCATAGGTGTGTGAGTTCATTTCTGGGTCATCAATTCTATTCCATTGTTCTACCTGCCTGTCATTATACCAATACCATGCAGTTTTTTTATTTGTTTGTTTTATACCATGCAGTTTTTTTTTTATCATGATTGCTCTGTAGTACAGCTTGAGGTCAGGGATTGTGATTCTCAAAAAAGTTCTTTTATTGTCGAGATAGTTTTAGCTATCCTGAATTTTTTACTATTCCAGATGAATTTGGAAATTGCCCTTTCTATATTTATGAAGAATTGAGTTGGAATTTTGATGGGAATTGCATTGAATCTGTAGATTGCTTTTGGCAAGATGGTCATTTTTACTGTATTAATCCTGCCAATCCACAAGAATCAGAGTTCTTTCCATCTTCTGAGATATTTGATTTCTTTCTTCAGAGTCTTGAAGTTCTTGTCATACAGATCTTTCACTTGCTTGGTTAGAGTCACACCAAGATATTTTATATTATTTGTGACTCTTGTGAAGGGTGTCATTTCCCTAATTTTTTTCTCAGCCTGTTTATCCTTTGAGTAGAGGAAGGTCACTGATTTGTTTGAGTTAATTTTATATCAGGTTACTTTGATGGAGTTATTTCTCAGGTTTAGGATCTCTCTGGTGGAAGTTTTGGGTCACTTCAATATACTATCAGATCATATGAAAATAATGATATTTTGACTTCTTCCTTTCCAATTCATATTCCTTTTATCTCCTGTGTTATCTAATTGCTCTGGCTAGGACTTTGAGTACTATATTGAACAAGTAGGGAGAAAGTGGGTGTCCTTGTCTAGTCCCTGATTTTAGTGGGTTTGCTTCAAATTTCTCTCCATTTAGTTTGATGTTGTCTACTGGTTTGCTGTATATTGCTTTTAGTATGTTTAGATATGGGCCTTGAATTCCTGATCTTTCCAAGACTTTTATCAGGAAGTGGTGTTGGAATTTGTCAAATGCTTTCTCAGCATCTAATGAAATGATCATGTGTGGTTCCAAAAAGAAGGTGGAGGGGGGCCTGCTGTGGCTCTCGCTTTCCCTGGTGGCAGGGGGCATAGTGCTGAGGCCCAGGTCTCTCTCCTCCCGGGGCTGGCCTGTTTGGTGCACGGTGCCTTAATTAAAAGGGAGGCAATGTATGAATGAGTTATTTTATTGTAGGAAGGGGAAATATGCTGGTTGAGTAGAGAGAAGGAAAGGAGAGGAAGGGGAGAGAGAGAGAGAGAGAGAGAGAGAGAGAGAGAGAGAGAGAGAGAG
>JADRCD010168947.1:0-17484 GCA_019843815.1 Montemys delectorum | reverse complement strand
GAGAGAGAGAGAGAGAGAGAGAGAGAGAGAGAGAGAGAGAGAGAGAGGAAGAAGAAGAAGATGAAGAAGAAGAAGAAGAAGAAGAAGAAGAAGAAGAAGAAGAAGAAGAAGAAGAAGAAGAAGAAGAAGAGGGAGAAGAGACCAAAGAGCAGAGAGAAAAAAGGGGGGAGAGCAAGAGTTACAGAGGAAGGGTAAGGGAAGAAGAGAGCAAGAGAAGAGAAGAGAACAAGAGAGGAAGAAGGGAACAAGAGAGTGAGGGAGCAAGAGAGAGGGGGGGCAAACCACTCCTTTTATTGTACGGGGCGTGGCATGCCTGGCTTGTGGTCAGATGACTGTGTGTAAAGTCCAGCTAGAATGCTGGGAATTTGAGGCAGTGTCTGCCTAATAGAGCACACATCTCCTGCAGGGGCAGCTGTGAGGGGTCTGGGCTGAAATCTGAGCCATCTTCTCAGGAGCAATTCACCAAACACCTTCCGTCCCTTTGAGCAAATGCTCAGTAGGTCTCCGGGGTTCCAAGGTGGCTCTGCTCTAGTGGACTCTGGCTGTCAGAGCTGCCCCACAATCATGTGATTTTTTTTTCTTTGAGTGTGTTCATATAGTGGATTGCAATGATGGACTTCCATATATTGAACCATCCCTCATCCCTGGGATGAAGTGTCCTTGATCATGATAGATGATCGTTTTGATGTGATCATGGATTCATTTTGCGAGAATTTTTTATTAGATATTTTCTTTATTTACACTTCAAATGATTTCCCCTTTCCTGATTTCCCCTCAGAAAAGAAAGAAAAAAAACCTGTTCCTGACCCCCCGGCCCCCCTGATCACCAACCATCCCCTCCTAATTCCTGGCCCTTTCATTCCCCTACACTGGGGCATAGAACCTTCACAGGACCAAGGGCCCCTCCTCCCATTGATGAGCTACTAGGCCATTGTCTGCTACATATGCAACTAGAACCATGAGTCCCATCATGTGTACTCTTTGGTTGGTGGTTTAGTCCCTGGGAGGTCTGAGGGGACTAGTTAGTTTATATTGTTGTTTGTCATAAGGGCCTGCAAAACCTTCAGTTAGGGACCCTGTGATCAGTCCAATGGATGGCTGTGAGCCTCTACTTCTGTATTATTCTGGCACTGTCAGAGCCTCTTAGGAGACAGCTATATCAGGCTCCTGTCAGCCAGCACTTGCTGGCATCCAAATTGTGTCTGGGTTCGATGATTGAATATCGGAAGGTTTCCCATGTGGAGCAGTCTCTGGACGGTCCTTTCAGTCTCTGCTTCATTCTTTGTCTCTGCAACTCCTTCCATGGATATTTTCCTCCTTCTAAGAAGAATTAAGGTATCCATACTTTGGTCTTCCTTCTTCTTGAATTTCTTGTGGTTTGTGGATTGTATCTTGGGTATTCCAAGCTTCTGGGCTAATATCCACTTTTCAGTGAGTACATACCATGTGTGTTCTTTTGTGATTGGGTTACCTCACTCAGGATGATAGTCTCAAGATCCATCCACTTCCTTAAGAACTTCATAAATTCATTGTTTTTAATAGCTGAGTAGTACTCCATTGTGTAGATGTACCACATTTTCTATATCCATTCCTCTGTTGAGGGACATCTGGGTTGTTCCCAGTTTCTGACTACTAAAAATAAGGCTGCTATGAATCAATTCCTATCTTCTTGTACAAAGCTCAAGTCCAAATGGATCAAGGACCTCCACATAAAATCAGATACACTGAAAATAATAGAAAAGTAAGTCGGGAAGAGCCTCAAGCACATGAGCAGGCACAGGGGAAATTTTCCTGAACAGAACACCAATAGCTTACGCTCTAAGATCAAGAATTGACAAATGGAACCTCATAAAATTACAAATCATCTGTAAGGAAAAGGACACTGTCAATAGGGCAAAATGGTAACCAACAGATTGGGAAAAGATCTTTACCAATCCTATATTCAATAAAGGACTAATATCCAATATATACAAAGAACTCAAGAAGTTAGATTCCAGAGAATCAAATAACCCTATTAAAAATGTGGTACAGAGCTAAACAAAGAACCTAAAGGCATGTTTAACGTCCTTAGTCATCAGGGAAGTGCAAATATAAAAAACCTTGAGATTGCACCTCACACCAGTCACAATGGCTAAGATCAAAAACTCAGGTGACAGCAGATGGTGGTAAGGTTGTGGAGAAAGAGGAATACTCCTTCATTGCTGGTGGGATTGCAAGCTCATATAATCACTCTGGAAATCACTTTGGCAGTTCCTAAGGAAATTGGATATAGTACTACCTGAGGACCCAGCTATACCACTTCTGGGCATACACCCAGAAGATGCTCCAACATGTAATAAGGACACATGGTCCACTATGTTTACAGCAGCCTTATTTATAATATTCAGAAGCTGGAAAGAACTCAGATGGCCTTCAGCAGGGGAATGGGCACACTGGAGTACTTAAAAACAATGAATTCATGAAGTTCTTAGGCAAATGGATGGAACTAGAAAATATCATCCTGAGTGAGGTAACCTAATCACAAAAGAATACACATGGTATATACTCAATGATAATTGGACATTAGCCCAGAAATTTGGAATACCGAAGATACAATTCACAGACCTCATGAAGCTCAAGAATAAGGAAGAGCACAATGTGGATTCTTTGGTCCTTCTTAGAAGGGGGGAGGGAATCAAACTATACATGAGAGGAGATACAAAGACAAAGTTTTGAGCAGAATCTGAAAGAAAGGCCATCTAGTGACTGACCCACCTGGGGATCCTTCCCATATACAGTTACCAAACCCAGAAAATATTGTGGATGCCAATTAGTGCTTGCTGACAGGAGCCTGATATAACTGTCTCCTGAGAGGCTCTGCCAGTGCCTGACAAATACAGAAATGGATGCTCACAGTCATCCATTGAACTGAGCACAGAGTCCCCAATGGGGGAGCTAGAGAAAGGATCCAAAGAGTTGAAGAGGTTGCAGCCCCATAGGAGGAAAAACAATATAAATCAACCAATATCTTGAAAGCTCCCAGGGACTTAATCACCAACTAAAGAGTACAAGTGGAAGGACTCAAGGCTCTAGCCACATATATAGCAGTGGATGGTCTTGTGGTACATGAATGAGAGGAGAGGCCCTTTGTCTTGTGAAGGCTTTATGCCCCAGTGTAGGGAAATGCCAAGGCCAGGAGCCTGGAATGGGTTGGTTAATGAGCAGGCATAATGAGGATGGGATAGGGGGATTTTTGGAGGGAAAATGAGGAAAGGGGATGACATTTGAAATGTAAATGAAATATCTAATAGTAAATAAAATGATAAAATATTAGACGAGGCATGTTTCCTGTCACAGTTGAATACCACAACCAATGGAAAGAGGATTGTACAACAGACATGTTCCTAAGGAAATCCCCTATTCCTAAATCCTGATTGGTGAAATAATTTGGCACAGATGTTTGTGGTTTGGGGGCTTAAAAACCCTGCAGAATCTTAACTCAGTGTCATGGTTCAGTTCCTGAATCTAGACCACAGCTCTGGTCAACCTAGTCCTGAGGCTTATGCTCAATAAACTGTCCCTTTCTGATTCAGATAGATGTTCCTTTGATTTCTGAGGGGATTCCTTGACCCCCAACATCATGCAGTGTTAAATTTGCATAACTGTATCAATCATTTTCAAGTGGCTACATTTATGGTGTTTCTACTGTGTCAAAGTCTACAAATGTAGAACATATATGTTGAGAGACAAAGAATTTTTAAAAGCTAGGGAGAAGAAACTATCCATTTTTAAAGGAATTAGTGAACTATAACTAAGTATAAGATCATAAACTAATACATTTTTCTTGAAGCTAAAAGTGCACAGTTATTTCCATGGATAGATAAAAATCATAAAATCTAAGTAGTTAGTTAGAAATCATAAATTATAAGACTATATATAAAAAAGAAATTTTAGCTATTCTGAAATTTAGAGAATTCATATGAATACAGAACAGAATGCAAATTGTCATAACTGAACTGATGGATTTTAATTATGAAATACTAGGACTTACTTTTTTACTACTTATAAATTTGTATGGTATTTATATGTATTTTTAATTTTTACATGTTAAAGATTAGCTGAGAGCTGAAATTATCGAGTACTAGAATTCATTTAATCATTTTAGTATAACTATTTCATTATTCATTAGCGAATATAATTTGATTATTCATCAAATTCGTAGTTTCATTTATAATATGTAAATGAGTATGTGACAGTCTTAAGATTTTTTTTGATAATCTATTTGCACTTGAAAGCTAGACGAAATCATGGAGAATCTTTTGAAATTTGACATCATTTTAATTTGAAGTAGAAAATGAGTAGAAAGTGATTTCTCACTATCTAGAGCAAAAACATCCAATTATAAGAGAGGTAGATCATGTAAAGCAGGAAAAGACTGTATAATATGCCACTTTAAATATGGTCTTAAAATGCCAATCCTTTCATGAATAAAGCATCCAGCTACTTTTCCCTGTGGGACACAGTCTACTTGCTTTTCTTGACTTTGTGTTAGTGAGGCTTGCCCCGAGTTCATGGAAGTTAAAGCATGGCTCACTGTGGTTACCTGAGCCTTCTCCTCTGGGGATGTAGTAGAGAAAAAGTGTTGGGAATATGCTTACCATTGTTTTCTGGTCTGGCCCAGCAGCATGTCCCATGGTCCAATCACAGACCTTATTTGGAGTCTCTTATGGGCCAATCATGTGTTTCTCATAGGCTATTATGTGCCTTTCACGAGGCCAACATATACCTCTTGTGGAACTGTCTTGTGCCACTCATGAGCCTTTCAAGAGGCCTCACACTTGTTGCTAATGTACCTCTCACAGCCTCTCTGAGGAATCTCATGTGCCCCTCACAGACTCTCACAGGCATCTCAAAAGCCTCTTCTCCCATTTATCTTTCCTACTGAATAATTTTGCCCAGAATACCAGCCGCTGATCTGGTTAAAATGCTTCTTAAAGAAATCTGTCCTTGTTTTATTTTTATCACTTATTCCTCTGGGCTTATGAGCTCTTAACCTATTCTCTATGAGATTTGCTGTTTCTTAGTATTAAAAGTAATATATGCTCATTGCATAAATTTTAACTTTTAATTTTTGTCATTGTAGAAAATATATATGGATATTTAGGAAGAAAACGATTATCACCCATAGTCTCATTACCCAACTTTATTTTTTAATTTTTATTAAGTCACATTTTGCATGTTGCTTGAGAACATGAATTTTCTCTTTAAATATCTTACCCTTTCTTAGTACAGAAACACTTTCTTTTGTTTGTTAGGTTTTTTGGGACAGAGTTTCTCTGTGTAGCCCTGGCTGTCCCGTAACTCATTCTGTAGACCAGGCTGACCTCAAACTCAGAAATCCACCCGCCTCTGCCTCCCAAGTGCTGGGATTAAAGGCATGCACTACCACTGCCTGGCTCAGAAACATTTTTTATATCTTCATTAATGTAACCAGAATATCAAATTACCCCATTACTAGTTATGTATTTGTTTTGGAACTAGAGATTGAACATGGGTATCCTTCATGCTTGACAAATATTCTACCCTAGTCTGTTATTCCTTGCTCTGAGACATTTCCTACAGAGAATGGAGAAAGAAGCATAAAGATGTTAGCATTTTAATAAGCATGATACAGTTTTCTTCTTACTCAGCTAGCTTCCCAATAAAAGAGAGTGGATTATTATACTTATTTAATAAGCTTTAAAGGCACAATAACTGAGAAGTGTTGATCCATTTTAATTCTCTAAATTAATCTGGTTACCTTCAAGCCAAAATCTCAGAGACTTGCATTTTTTACAACTCTCTCTGTTAGAGCTGTTTGCTCATGGTGTCTCCTGGACTTTCTCCTCGTGGTTAGTCCCACTTTCCCTCTTTCTCCAAGCCACCATCCTAGGTTGGGAGGAAGTTCAGATCTGTTCTTTCTCCTGCTTAGTCATTTCTTGATCTGTCTAGCTTTATTGGCCTTTCTGGGAATAATTAAGGAGCAGTATTTACACAACATTGAGACAGGAGATTCTCAGAATAAGGATTGCAACCAGATAGGTGGGCAGAGAAATCAGCAGTTGATTAATAAAATGATAATTTTTACACAGGGCACAATAACCTTATGCCTATATAAAATACTCAAGGAATTTTATGGGACTTCAGAGGAATAAAGAGCTGGGACCAGAAACAGGAGCTTTATATCCCCAGGAGAAGAGACTTCCGATTTTACCATAAGAATGGTTCTTATTTTAAAACTGCTTCAATGGGTTCTTTCTGTGATAATCTTCTGATTGGGCTGAGCAAATTCCAGAGTAGGTGGTCCTGGCTGTTTGCCAAGAAGAAGGACCCCTGAGAGAAAAGGCAAAGCCCAAACCTTAACCCCAATGGAGATAGTAAGCCTTTGAACCCCCTAAATCAGTATAGGAGAGAAGGCTCAGTGACTAAGGGCTTTTCCAAGAGATCCAGGTTTAATTTACAACCCTCAGCTACTCTAGTTCCAGGGGATCAAAGTTGCCCCTTTCTTGCTTCAGAGCTCACCAGGTATGCATACATACTGTACAAACATGCATAAAGCCAAAATACCCATATACTTAAAAATAAATAAATCTTTAAAAAACAAAAAAGATGAAACCATGAAGGTTCATATGGAGAGACTGAGTGGTGGTCAGGAATGTCTGTGTGGCTGATGTTTTTCTTTGGACCACAGATCTCATTCCCTAAGAATACATAGAGGCAGGATCTTCCTGTATCCTTTCTCCCCACTCCTTCATCTCAAGTGTTTAAAGATTAATGTAATTGTGCTTAACAGAAACATAGTTACTTTATGACAGGAAACTAGGCTATAATGGAAAAGCATTTTAACTTTCTAACTTATGAAAATATTTTAATACCTTTAGATATATGATTGTATAAGTGTTAAAATGTTACCTATAACATGGTTTTAAAACTTTTCACTAAATATACTATTTTGTGTAACAATTTTCTCTACTTTGAAATTCTCAGTCTAGGAGGGAAGGTAGTTAAGATTCAGCAAATAAGAGAACTTACAAGAGTCAGGACTTAAACAAATTTGGAAGTCTCAGGAAGTTCCTGAAACTTACAAGAGTCACAAGACGCCCCCTACTCCATAAGTTTGCATAAACAATAATAACCAAAGAGGAGCTGCAACACTCCCCAAAAGCAGGGCTGCTTCCACATCATGCAGGAATCTCCAAGGATACAGCTTTCATGAGCCTAGATCAAGTATTTGGGTGATACAGATATCTTGCGGTCATCCATGTATCTATAACTAATCTCACTAGGCTTCTCTACATAACACTAATTGATTTAGCTGTTTACCAAGTTGGAATTTATTGCTATCTTTACTACTGCTCTGTCTTGAGGGAGGAGATAATTGTTCATGTTTTTCTAGGGACAGTCACACAACATTGTTCTTGTTCGGGGACCTGGAAGGTGACCATTGAATGACCACTTTGTTTCTGTGGAGATTCTCAACTCATAAATTACACTTCATGGTCATGATGACTCACATAAAGAAGCAGAGAATCCCTACTGGATAGTTCTGTAGACAGGAGCAAGAACTGGTGAGACTGACGAGAGATGTGCGATTCTGTCTTCCTGG
This sequence comes from Montemys delectorum, assembly GCA_019843815.1. Classification (NCBI taxonomy): domain Eukaryota; kingdom Metazoa; phylum Chordata; class Mammalia; order Rodentia; family Muridae; genus Montemys; species Montemys delectorum. The sequence continues at coordinate 9,860 of JADRCD010168947.1, read as the reverse complement.
CCTTGTATCTTTTCTCTCCATTTATTCAATGGATTTGATGGCAAGATTTACTTCAGCTAAAATATTTTTAAGAATACAAATGTCAGAGGGGACTTATATGGGAGGAAAAATTCAAGTGAAATGATTCATTTTTATTTTAGTCATGAATATTAAATAAATGTACTTGATGGAACAATTACTAATCCCATGCCACTCTGACCAGAAACGACATAATCGTAAATATTTTAGAGATTGATTATTTTTACTAACTGAAAAGGATGGAGTGGATGTTCATTTTAGCATGGCAGCCTGCCTGCCATGTGACCAAGGAGACAATCTTATACTAACTTTGATTTTATCATTCTCAGCATGTATCTTCCCTGTTCAAACTTGTCTTTTTATTGCAGGAAAAGTTTGGAAATCACTACATTTCATGCAGGTGTTAAGTGAGGGCAATAGGAAGCCATAAGCCAGGTGAGTCAGCCAGATTTCTCTTTGCTTTTCAAAACTCCATGGAAACTATGCTCAACAAATTCTCCAGAAAGTTAATTGAGTGGGCCTCAAATAAACCCAAAGAACAAGAAAAAAAAAATCAGGAATCATGGCTTCTTCGCATGAAAATTTTACTATTAACTTATTATTGACAGTTATGAAATACTCTTATTATTCTTATTAAAATAAAATGCCTGGATAGTACCATAGTTCAGAGGCTTCTCCTTTATTTTAACTCTTGAAAATTTTCCTCTGGGTTAACTAAATATATAATGACACAAAAATATTCATTGAGTTTCTTTCTTGTTTTTATTTACTTGCATTCTCAGTCTCTAACCCTGGTATCTACAAATGCTGTGTAGAAAAGTATGCTCCTATGAAGCTGCTCTTTAGTCTATGTTTTCATGGCTTTATTGTATGACTTTATTATACTTCTATGAGCAGTGCACCATAAGCAGACTCTTGTAAACCCTGAATTTAATTGAAACTAATAAGAGTTTCAATTATTATCCTCTTATCTTATTCTATTGGCATAGTGATTTGTACCAAACTAAACCCACCTAAAACATCACACCCATCATTCCACAGGAAAGGTTTACTATTAGAAGAGAGTGCTCAATTATTAAGGGTTTACTTTCTCAATAAGACCTAGGTTGGATTTGTGTTGTAGAAGATGTGGAAAATATAAATAAAATTTTAAATAAAAGATTTGAGTACTTTAGAGCAATCATTTTCAAATATCTGTGTTTTCTTGTGGCATTTCAAAAATTATTTTTCTTTTGTAAAGACTAGCTAATTCTTATAAGTAACTTAGTAAGAATGACAAAACGACCCATACCAGTCTTTTGTGGTTGTTAATTTTGGGATTATTTCACAGGTATATACAGATTTTACTTCAAATAATCCAAATTAAATCCAGTACAGACTTTGCAAGTGTTGAATCTATTTTGCCAAGCTGAAATGATTTCCAGAGCAAAGCAATGTCTCTGTAATAATAGTGATTTTTTTAAACCAGTAGTTTAAGATGTACATCTTCCATTATAAATTTTGAACTTGAAATATATTCTTAATATTACTTTGTAATGTATATTAAAACCTAAACCACAATCTAATGTTTATAGGAAGTTAGGTGTTTGGAGAGAATGCAGTCATGATATTGGAGTTTTCCTAAATAAATTCATGCTCTTGTTAAAGAAAGAAAAGTCCCATAGAGCATAGAAAGTCATAGTACCTATCACAGTGAGAAGTTTGAAGTCTGCGTGTGGAAAACCATCTTTATGGTTCCATAGTGATGAGCACAAGCATATAACTACACTGTCCAGACTGGACAAATAAATTATAAAGAGAAAATAATAAAAACCATACCATGAAGAGGAGAAGGAGATCTGCTGAGATACAGTGATAGAGGGCGAAAATGAATGCTAGATGTGATCAAGATTCATTGTTGTTGAATTCAAGATGAATACATGCATGGAAATTTCAAATAACTACATTTCAATAATTTAAAATTTTAAAATATAAAATCATAACTTCCTCATAACTCATCAAATGAAATAAGAAGATTGGGGAAGGAACCTATGTTTATGTCCACAAAAAATTATATTTGTATTCCTGTTGCATGCTTCCAATATTTATCTATGTTGAGAGTACCTGGCTTTGCAAGGTCACAAATTAAACTGCTTCGCTTCCTGTAAAAGAGAGAAAGATTAACTAGATCATGACATTTCCATCAAAAAGGACAAACGAGGAATTACTATGTTAAGCAAAATAAGAGAAATTCATAAACACAAATACGTGGTATTTTCTCTAATTCAGAACCCAGATTATATTTATTATTTATATGTGTATGTGTTTATACATGTGTAGGTCACAGATATATTAAAATGACCATGAGATGGAGGAGGTAGGGTTGATAGTAAAGGAAGTAGAAATCAGCACTGGAGTAGAAAGGTAGAGAACCAGAGCAAGGCAAGACAGGACAAGTAAGGGATGACAGTGTATATGTATGTGGGATATGGTGCATGTATATGCATATGTCATAATGAAATATGCCACTTAGTGTACTAACTGAAATCATTAATGATACTCATAAAATACTTAAAATAGTTAAATATTTTGTTTCTAAATTTGCAAAGGTATACATAAAATAATTACTATATTATTTGGTATCATCATACATAGTATGTATGCAGTTGACCTACAAAAATGTTAATCAATATAATTCTATGCTTTCAAATAAAATATTAATTTTATACAAACCTACCTGCTAGGTTTGGGATTCCCCCTCAATGTCATTGGTATCTTTTTCAGTAATTCGTTGCCTATACTTACATCTTGGAATATGTGTTCAAAATTTATTTTATTGTATTGTGTGTGTGAGTGTGTGTGTGTTTGTGTGTGTGTGTGTGTGTGTGTGTGTGTGACAGAGAGAGAGAGAGAGAGAGAGAGAGAGAGAGAGAGAGAGAGAGAGAGGTATTTATGCATTAGTTCTTTCAATACATGCAATACCTTCCCATTTTCTAACATCATCTTCAGTTTCTTTCTTCAGTGCCATAAAGTTTTTATTGAATGATTGAATGACTCTTTTACTTCCTTGGTCACATTTATTCCTTTTCTTAAATTATAAATGATATTTTCACATTTGATTACTTGAAAGTTTGTTATTTGTTAATAATTTTTTGTTTGTATCCTGTACCTCTACTGAAACAAGTTTCAAAACAATCAGCAGACATTGCCAACTAAATAACTAACATACAATTAATATTCAAATATTTAAAGAAGTAAAAATATTAATTACCAAAAAAGAAAAGCAACCAAAACTGTGAATAGGCTAATAAATTGAGCAGAGAAATTTTGAAGAAAAAAAATAGTAAATGGCCAAAAAATTTGAAAAATTGTTCACAGTGTCTAGCCATGATGGAAATGTGAATTAAATTTTACTTAAAATCCCATTTTAGCTGAAACAAAATGGCTATTATCAAGAAAAGAATTTGTATTAAATCCTGGAAATACACAGGTAGGAGGAATCCTTTCAGGTGTGTACAACCTGCAGCTCAAAAACAAACCAAACAAAACCAAACCAAAACCAATAAAACTAAAAAAAAACTTTCCCGTTCTCCAGGGAGTCTATGAATGAGACCCAACACAACATGGTAAACTGACAACACCACGGACTTTGTTTCAGTTGTTTGTTTTAGCAACTCATTTGCATGATTCATTAGTATAAATCTGGAAGTCTACAATGTTCTGTCACAACCTCACATAGTTGACTATATCTGTAGAATTACACAGCAAAATGAAATATGAACTAGCACTTCTACTATGAAAATCAATATGGATTTTCTCACTGAAGGTAGAATTACAGAGGGATCCTTCCATACCATTTTTGGGCTTTTTAGTTGCATTATTCATGTCTCATCACAGAGATCCTTGGACATCATATTTATTGTTAACCCATTTGAAGTAGTGAAAACATTGGACTACACTAGATACACTTCAATAAATTAATGGATAAAGAATGTGATGTGATGTGATGTGTGTGTGTGTGTGTGTTATAAAATTGTAACACATACAGAGGTATCAAGGACAGACACCACAAGAAAACCTTTAGAATCAAATAATCTGGGCCCACGGGCTCAAAGAAACTGAAACACCAACCACTGAGCACATCGGATGTAACTAGGCCCCATACATATATGTAATAGAGATGAAACTTTATCTTCATGTTGGACTCTAGCAACTGAAGGAGGGCTGTCTCTTATTCTATTGCCTGCTTTTGGACCCCTTTCCTTTAACTGCAACTTCATATGCCAAGGCTTGCTTATATCCATGGGAGGCCTCCCCTTCTCTGAGTTGAGATGGTAGGGGTATGACAAAGGAGCAGAGGTGATAAGAAGTGACTGGAGGAAGAAGAGGAAGCTGCTTTCATGATGTAAAGGAGAGCCTGGGGCTTCCTATGAAAACATGGGACATCAGTTAACATCCCCTGGACCCTTAAAAAAGACTGAACATGGCTGTATATGACTGTAATAACAGCATTAGGGGACAGAGATAGGCTAGCCAGCAGCTTGAACAGTCAGAAACTCTGGCTCAAAGGAATAAGTTTTAAAAAAAATTGTGATACACTTAGATGGCAAGTCTTATGTCAACTTGACATACAAACTAGAATTATCTAAAAGGAGAGAACCTCAATTGAGAAAATGCTTCCATAAAATCCAGCTTTAAGGCATTTTCCTAGTGACTGATGGGGGAGGGTCAAGCCCATTATGGGTGGTGCCACACCTGGGCTGGGGGTCCTGGTTTCTACAAGAAAGCTGTTAGACAGCAACAAACCATATGGCCCAGTGTAAAAACAAAAAAACAGAGCTAAACAAAGAATTCTCGACAGAGGAATCTCCAATGGCGGAGGAACACTGAAATAAATGTTCAGCATCCTTAGTCATAAGTAAAATGCAAATCAAAAAATCTCTGAGATTCCATCTTACTCCCATCAGAATGGCTAAGATTAAAAACTCAAATGACAGCTCATACTGTGCAGCAAGGGGAATACTCCTCCATTGCTGGTGGGAGTGCGAAGTTATATAACCACTCTGGAGATCAAATTGACATTTTTTTTCAGAAAATTGGAAATAGTTGTACCTCAAGACACAGGTATATCACTCCTAGGCTTATACCCAAAAGATGCTTGACTAATACAACAAGCTCACTTCATCAAGTATGTTCATAGCAGCTTTATCTGTAATAGTCAGAAGCTGGAAACACCACAGATGTCCCTAAACCGAACAACTCATAAAGAAAATATGGTTCATTTACATAATGGAATGCTATTTAGCTATTAAAAGCAAGGACATCATGAGATTTTCAGGCAAATATATGGAACTAGAAAATATTCTGAGTGGGGTAACTCAGACCCAAAAGTACATGCATAGTATACTGATAAGTGGATATCACCCATAAAGTAGAGGATAGTAAAGTTACACTCCACAAACCCAAAGAAGCTAAACAAGGAAGGCCCAAGGGAGAAAGCTTGAACTTTACTCAGAAGGGAAAAATACTCATTGGAGGTGGTTAGAAGGAGAAAACTGGGTGGGAAAGGGCATGGGGAGGGAAAGATGAAGTGGGGTGGGGGACAAGTGTAAGAAGAGCCAGAAAAAGAAGGCCAGGAGAGTGAAAAGAAATCAGTGGTGAGCAAGGTGGAGAGGCGCACCTCTAGGATGTGCCACAGACCTGGGATTAGGGAGGCTCCAGGGAGTCTATGAGGATAACTCTAGATGAGACTTCTAGCAGTAGGGGATATGGAGCTTGAAGTGACCATTCCCTGTAGCTAGGCATGACTCCCAGTGGAGGGAAAAAGACACCAACTCACCACAAAACTTCTGACCCCAAATTTGTCCTGTGTAAAGGAAATGCAAGGATAAAGATGAAGCAGAGACGAAAGGAATGGTCAAGCAATAACTGGCTCAACTTGATACCCATTCCAAGGGCACACATCAATCGCAGACACTTAAGGATACTCTGTTAGGCTTGTAGACAGGAACCCAGCATAATTGTCCTGTAACAGGCTCTTTCCAGCAGCTGACTGAAATAGATGCACATATCCACAGCCAAACGTTGGACAGAGGTCGGGCTGATGAGTTTGGGGAAGGATTGAAAGTCATTAAGGGGATAGAAATTCGACAGAAATACAGAGGCAAATAACCTTGACCCCTGGGAGCTATCACAGACTGAGCCAACCAAAGAGCACACACAGGCTGGATCAATTCCCTGGCATATATACGGCAAATATGCAGATTGGACTCCATGTGGATCCCCCCAAAAACTGGAGTGGGGTCTGTTCCTAAAGCTGTTGACCTGACTGTGGAATCTGTTTCCCAACAGGGTTGCTTTGTCTGGCCTCCATGGGAGATGAAGTGCCTAACCCTGCAGATACTTGATGCACCAGGATGGGAGATACTCAGAAGGGTCCCACCCTCTCAGAGGAAAATGGGATGAGGACAGGGAGGGCCCCTGTGACAGGGAAGTACGGGGGTGTAGTCTCTGGAATGTAACTAAATAATAATAAAGAAAAGCACTGAGAGGAAATGGTCCATAATGCATCCCTCAAGTTCCAATAGTCCCGCAGATATAGCTTAGTGCTTGTGGCTGCCACAAAGACCACAGGATGGGACTCCTGCAGCCTTTCTTAGGAATTTCAGATAGGTTCCTAATTGTTGGAATGAAACACAACTTTAAAAGGATGTAACTTCTATTGCTGCCAACGAAACAACAGCAGCTTTTTCAGCTAAGGTGTTTTTGTATAAGTTATAGTTATTATAATGGACAGCCTAGACAAAACAATGTTTATAATAACATATCCCGTAATGGTCACCACAGGAGAGGTGAAATTTATAATGGCATGACTCGTTTGGACCTTTGGTACTGGCTAATCAGTCATGGTGTGTCCAGGCTGATAACAAGACAGCAGGGTTCTGTCCTCAGTAGGGACATGAGTCTCCTTGGGGAAATCAATATCTTAGTCCTTCGGCTACCAAAGGCCTTAAGTTCGTGGCTTTGAATATAGTGGTACATCTCAAGCATATGGGACTTCAGAACTAGTCAGATTTCTCTCATAATGTTATCTGAAGCTTTCCCACTGACCAGCTAAAAAAACAAGCATAGGAAGGCAGTGAAGAAAGAGGTCAGCTTTATCTTAATAGATTCTCAGATGTTGAAGCTTGGGCACAATTCAGTCCTACACTCTTGTCGCTGAATGATATCGTACAGCTAGGAAACCAAGCAATAAACATTAAAGAGGCCAGTCTACCTAATTTGTCAGCTAAAGGTCACTAGGAAATTTTAAGTGTTTTGAATTTTCAAATATTTTCGGGTTTATTGCACCAACTTTTCCCAGATTTGTACAAACAATGTTTTGGGAATCTTACCAGAAACCTTGAGCCATGTGGTGGTGGCACATGCCTTTAATCTCAGCACTTGGGAGGCAGAGGCAGGCAGATTTCTGAGTTCGAGGCCAGCCTGGTCTACAGAGGGAGTTCTTTGGTATACAGAGAAACCCTGTCTCAGAAAACGAAAACAAAAACAAAACAAAAAACAAAAACACCCCCCCCCCAGAAATCTATTTACAGGGAACAGACACACACTATATAGTTGTACCATCCTAACAACCCCTGGGTTCAGTGCATCAGATTATACTTCCAGCTGGGGAATCTGCAGATTACCTTCCTTATCTTAGTAATTAAAACAGAGAAAAAAAGGAATGGGAAGTTCTCAACAATTCCATGGGATACAATTTGAAAGTCAATGAAGGGGTAAATGTGATTAATACTTAAGATAATTAGTTACATGTTTCCTTTATAGATTCCATATGTATACTTGCACGTGTATATTTCTTCTCCCTATTTTCCATTGGGAAGTCCATTTCCATCCTCACGTTTTACAGTTTTCTGAGCATCATTCTCTGAGGTTTTATGCTTTCAGACTTTTTGTAAAATTTTTATTTTGCTTTTATTCACTTATATCCTAGTTATGGCCTCCCTCCACAATCTCTACCCTCACTTCTCCTCTCCTTTTCTTTGCAAAGTGTACCCCCCCCCCCCCCCCAGAGTATCCTCCACCTCCTCGTGGCACATCAAGTCTCTGCCAGGCTAGGAGATCTTCTCCTACTGAAGCCAGACAAGGCAGCCCAACTATAAGAACATATTTCGCTTACAGGCAACAGATTTTGGGATAGCACCCACTCCACTTGTTCAGGACCCACATGAAGACTGAACTGCGCATCTGTTTCATATGGGCAGGAGGCCTTGGTCCAGCCTCTGTATCTTCTTTGATTGGTGGTTTCACTCTCTGAGAGCCCCAAGGGTCCAGGTTAGCTGACTCTGTTAGTCTTTCTGTGGTGTTCCTTATTCCCTTTCAGGCCCTTAGTCCTTCCCTTAGAACTCTTCAAGAAGAGTCTTCAAGCTCCATCTACTTTTTGGCTTTAAGTCTCTGCATCCACATGAGTCATAATGGAGTATCAGGAGTATAGTGTCAGGGTTGGTGCTTGTCCATTGGATAGTTCTCTAGTTTGACCTCTTACTGCTTGGCTACTCCTTCAGTCTCTGCTCCATTCTACTTCCTTGCATTTCTTGTAGACAAGATACATTTTGGGTGGAAGGTTTTGTAGATAGGTTGATGTCCTTATCCCTCCACTGCTGTTCCTCCCTGGCTACAGGAGGTAGTCACTTCAGGTTCCGTAGCCCCAATGCTGTAAATCATAGCTAAAGTCACCCAAATTAATTCTTGAGCACCTCTCCTATATCAGGTCTCTGGCATGTCCTCAAGATGACGCCCCCATGCCCCACAGTTTATTTTAAATTAGATCTGATAACATCTCCAAGCAGCTGACACTGGCCAATCCTGAAAATCTTTTTAGCACTAAAGAAACAAGTTCCACAGAATTGATGCCTCTAAATTCTAGGATGATTCTTCTGGCTACTGAGGGTCGTATGTCTCTGTCAAGACTGTGCTGGCCCACTTCCTAATGGAAAGGAATAGACAAAGATCTGAACATGTTTGAATATTTGGATATACCAGTACTCAGGAATATGTGGGTAGACAATCAATGACTGACTTTTGAATAGCAGGGACTATGTCAGGATGCCTCAAAAATGGAGAAAATGTAACACAGCATTGAGAAACTACATATATAGTTTGGGAATCAGGGGCAGTAACTATCAACATCAGATTAGGAACTGGGCATCAAAGCTGCAAAATGCTCTCTACATGCAAGAGACTGTTTCCCTTCTCTGAAAAGGAAAGATTATATTTGATCACAGAAAAAGCTAATTGAGCATGGTTTAAAATGATTCCCTGATAAAACAGCTGTTCAACAAGATTAAGCATGCAATGAATTTGACTGACATTTTATCATTTTTTCACTGATTTAAGTGGACACACTTGGAGTTCATAAACTTCAAATTACTAATTGCTTCAGAAATCTAAAGCTTTGAATACTCCTTTGTACACAACTCATGAACATGTCAAAGATGAATAGCTTTTTACACGACCCCATGCATCTCCATCTTCAGTACCAAACTCTCATTTGGCACTCACTCAGTTTTTATCTACCTTCACTAAGTCCACAGTGAGATTCTGAGTGCTTCTTCCTACATTGTGTGATGTGCTGCTGATGCTGCCTGTGTCCTCTGCCTGTCACTCAAAACTTTCACCTGGTGATGGTGATAATGCTTCTGGACAAAATATAAGTCTTAATGTCTGTGTACCAGAATTTCTGAGATCTCTCCACTTTCTCTCTGTGTTATTCCTTCACAATTACCCCTTCTGCTTTACTCATGCTGTCTTCTCTCTCCTCTCTCTCTCTCTCTCTCTCTCTCTCTCTCTCTCTCTCTCTCTCT
>JADRCD010168946.1:10317-29424 GCA_019843815.1 Montemys delectorum | reverse complement strand
TCCTTCTTTCTCTCTTTCTTAATAACTGGGTTGAGACTAGGTACTTTTCTTCCTTTGTTTCCTCAGCTCCAAGCTGTGTATCCTACAGGGCAGAGAGAAGGGGAAACCTCATTATCTCTTCCCTGTGAAAGATTGCAAAGATGGGGTTCCTCTTCTTGGGAATTAGACTGGCAGACTGATGCCCTGTAGATCAGCCTACAGGAGGATTGCTGGGAGCATCTTCCTTTTGGCATTTATCAGTGGCAGGTGGTGAAACAGGTGGCTGGTGCCCAGGCCTCCAACAAGTTCTCATCCCTTTTCAAGGGGAAAGATTGGGCTCTTTAAACATGACTCTGGGAGATACAGTGGTTAAACGTTTTTCATCTTTATTAGGTTTTGAAGTATTAGAATTATTTCATTATTGAATTTTGTTGTGGTTGTTTATTAAGAGTTTTGAGACAAGGTCTTAATTCTGAATCCGTGGCTAGCCTCAAATTTGTCAACAATCTTACTGCCTCTATTTCCCAAATGCTAGAATTATAATCATGTGCCACCATGCCCAACTCACATTACTGAATTTGAATTATTATATATTAAGCAATTATACTTTATTTGCTGTACATTGAAATTGTACAATAAATTAAATTAAAAACTTACTTTTAATTTTCGCAGAATGAGCTTCTGATGGGATATATATATATATGTATATATTTGTACGTATATATATATATACATATATATGTGTATATATATAATTACACTATTGTTTTTAAGGACAGACTGTGTACATACTCTTCATGGAGGGGTTGTTTAAACTCACTGCAGGAATATAAATGAACAGGAAGTATAACATATGACTTTCTCAGCTTTTTATAATGACTGTTACTCAGTTAAATCACACTTTGACATATCCAGCTGACTGGATGGTGAAGAGAAACCTTAAAGGAGAGACTGATGTTTGCATCATAACCTTAAAAAGTTTTTCCATGGCATAAGTTATACATTTTATTTGTCCTTTGGTAAAACCCAGTAAAAGCATTTCTTCTTCATCTTTCTAATAAATGCTTGGAACCTAACGTATGCCAGCTCCTCGTCTTCAGTGACACAGAACCAAACTCTTCTCAGAGAGCAAAACCATGAGGATGCAGATGGCCTGGTCTTAAGACATGGCAAGCACTGTAAGCATACTGCCTTCATAAAATCACGGACTAACAGTGTGTGAGAGAAGCCTAATCTCCAGACACAAGACCGGAAGCATGGCAGCATTGGTGGCTAAGACTTCAATCTGTACTTTGTACAGAGGAAACGCTTAGATGGAGTTTGTTCACTGAGATGCTTCTAACTAGAGAAAATGGCGCTGTGCATTGGCTCAGAGTGTATTAGTCACTAGGAGCTGGCACTCATGAGCTGAGCAATGCCATTTGAGTTCAGTACTAGTACTGATAAACTATGTGATTCGGGGCAGGGCTTTCCACACCACAACTTTTTACTTTTTTTGTGATTTGGTCAGGGATAGTAGTAGCACTTTATCTTTTGCTATGTTTGCTAGGACTAAAGAATCTGGTATTTTAAACTCAGTAAAAGGTGAGATGCCAAATAACTGAGTGGTTGTTAGTGAATGATCATGATGTGTTTTGGAGTTGAGAATAAACAATGTAGACAGACAAAGGGGCAAGGGAGGCTATCTGAGAAGACAGGTGGACTATGAACAACGGTGTGAAAATACAAATTACTGACAAGTCAAGTGCATGGGGAATTGAATAGACAAATGCTACATACAATATGCCAATGCTGTTCTCAATTAGACCAGTTATCAGGTTTTGAGAAAATGAAAACCTTTCTATTAATTTCTTAATAAAATAGTATGAAAGGATACAGAGAATTATACATGAGTACTGTACTCTAGTTTCAAAATTTATTTTAATACAGGTATAACCTAGACATTATGAAACCAATTTTTGTATACAGTAAGATTGAACAAGCTAATGATGATAATCTAAGCATGAAAACATGCATTGCCACTGACAGAGGACGTTACAAATAAGGAAAAAGGAAAGGCTGGAATCTGAGGCACCCTGTGGTGTTTTAGTGGTGTGAGTATGTTAGTAGATATACCCAACCGGCTGTGTGCACGCACAGGTAAATGCAGATGGGAAAGTGAACAGAGATGGGTGTATGTTTAATAGACAAGGTCAGTAGGCAAGGTTAGTTGTCTACTAACCTTGTCTACTAAAAAGGTGTTGAAATAGCTTTTTAACAGTAGTAAGGAGCACACATAGTATGTAGAGCTTGGCTTATAAATAATATTTGGAAGAAAGGAAGAGGTGGAAAGAGGGTGGAAATGTGAGTGGTAGTTACTTGCCAAGGTGAGAAGATGGGCCTTTAGGCAGTGGACAGAAGCAAGCACCAAAATATAATAATAGTGTTTCAATGGGTACAGCAAGTAACCAGAAAAAATAAAACCTCCCAGTGTGCAATACCATCACAATTTGAGAGAAAATATAAAAAATATTTTATTATATCTCAGAATGAAATTAATCATTATCTGAGAGTTAGAAATATACTTAAATTAAGTCTTTGGGAAATAGATAACTCATCTTGAAAGGAAATGGGCTTCTATCACAATATTAATATGTTACCATTGGGGGTTGAAGTGGTAAGCAGAAGTTTGAAAGGAGATTCAATATTCACAGTCTCATAGTCCAAATTTCTTTGTAAAGCCTACAAAGAGGAGGTGGTGGTGACACTGCAGGAGTTGTCCCATTGGAGAAGAGATCAAGGAATGTCACAAGTGCTAAGACACAGGACAGCATATATCTCCTAATGTGACAATCACTCCTTTGATTTTCTCGTGTTTTAAAAGAAACATTTCCTACTTGTAATTATAAGATTACAACAGACAAATCCAAACTGAGACACTCTACAAAAAAATGGCCAGTAACTATCTAAATTATTAAGGTCATTAAATGTAGGTTCTGGGCAGCTGTTACAGGAACATAAAGTATGTTCACAATTGCAACATGACATTCTGCACCAGAGGATCCTAGACCAGAAAAAGAGCCTTCCTGGAGCAAGTCGTGGGATCTGAGGATGATGTACCATAATTAATAGCTGTATGCTTGTGCTGACTTCTGGTTTTGATCAACCATGGTTCAGGAAACTTTTAAGAAGGGTGTTGATGTGTGTAGAAATCTATTTTGCTCTTGCAAATATTTTCCAATGTCTTCAAAAGAAAAGGACTGAATAATTGCTCTTCTGTAACTCCTTTTCTTTTCTTTTCTTTTCTGATTTGTTTGCATTTCTTAGTTTTATTTTGAGAAACTCTATCCTTTGGAACTTTTCTGCCTCTTATCTCAATTTTATTTAGGGCAATATTGAGTGTGTGGATACTTGGAGCATTTCAGAGTTTTGTTTTGTTTTAACTACTCTCCTTTCTCTCTTCCCAGCAGCAAGCAGCCATATTTGGTTTAATTGGGAATCTATTAGGAACTAAACAGTGGTTGTAATTTCATTCCTGAAAATTGACTGGACACAGGGCCCCTTTTATTGCTGAAAAAGGATTGTCTTTGTACCACCAACTTTGAGACAAAACTCTTACATTTCATAAATCTACATTGATGTGGTTTATCTAGAAACTGTGGTAGAACTATTTAGAAGATGTTTTCTTACAAAATGCTATTACATTTTAACTACCTGCCCATCTGAAGAGATAAAGGTTTGACTCATGTTCTGTGAAAATGTTTGGGCCTAGCGTGTGTTTATAACATAGTCATGTTCTATTTTTAATGTTTTAAATTATTAATTGCTTCTGAAAATAAGGCTGTAAGATGTGCAAAATGGGAAGCTATTAAACTCCTGAATGAGCTAAGAATATAGGATAAATAGTATTTGGAACAGTATATCTTAACTCATAACAGCACCAATTTAAAAAAAAACTTTCATATAGTGGTTTTTGTTGTATTTCTTATATGGGCTTTGATATAATACACTGTTGAAATAATGCCTCTAAACTCAGATTTATTTGAATTAATCCTTAGTGCATTATTGATTTCCCTGATTTTCAGGGTGCAAGAGTTCAGAACACAGCTAAGAACTTGGGGGTTAGAGATCGGACTCCTCAGTCAGCTCCGAGGTAAGTGGACTGCATCTACCCCTTATCTGAGGGCTTGCTGGTTTCTGGCAGTGTCAGTCATGGCTAGGTATCTGATCTAGTTCATATCTAGTATCACACTGACACTAATTGTAAGCTCACTCTGGAATCAGACTCAGTGGTGAAGTCTGATGAGGGGCCAATGAATGTTCTCAGAAAAAAAAACAAATGTTTTATTTTGAAAGTGAATTTAAAAAAAATTTTTACAAAAAAGTAAACTCAAAAATGTAAGTAATATGTGTCAAGTGCCCACCTTCCCTTTCTACTGCTCCTCTGAGAATGTTATGTTCTTGCCTCTACTGTTATGGAAAACTCCTATTTAACTCTGAAACCCCAGCTTGCATGTAATCTTCTGCTTTGAGTCTTGGTCCAGTAGCTCTTGTCAGACTTCCTGGTATCCTGGGTGTCACATGATAATGCCCCTTTCTATATATTATGTTGCCATGTATTGAGAGTTCTAACCAAATATGAGTTCTCAGGAGACAGAGAATATACATTCATTTTATCAGTGACTACATCGTAGACTTCAAATATTTAAATTTATTTTAAGACCGTATTAATGAATGGATAAATGAGTGAATGGATGGATGGATGGGTGGGTGAATCGTTGATTAATCATAGAGCTTTTTATTAGTTAGTTATATGAAATATTCACAGTTCACCAATTATAAGAAAGGACTCTAACTTACTTTTAAAGCAAATGAACATAGAAAACTGCTTTCCTTTTGATTACTAAGATTAGGGTAAGCTGTCATCTATCTTGAAGTGGAGCAGGGTTAACTAATTACTTAGACATTTGATTATAGTTACGTTTGCATTTTAACAAAAAGTAGGCCTCTCAAATGCTGTCTCAGGTAAGATATTCTTTGTTTCTGTTTATAACACAATAAGCAGAAAGAGGAAGATGACTACAGCCATTTATGAAGTTATACTTCACATTGGTAACCTACTTGGGAGGTTCAAGTGTTTTCAAAAGAGGAACCATGTTTCCCCAGTGGAAATGGATGGGACTATCATGTAATGGCTCTATTTATTTCCAGTGCTGACTCCTAACTCTGTATAATCCTCTAGTCTTGTTAATGTTATCATTCTTAGCTGGTTAGTCTTGAGGCTTTTTATTGTTAAGGAATCATTTCACAAAAAACATTCTCTCCAGCACCATGAGCAGACCCAGGATATTTGTATAATAGACCCACTGAAGTGTTCAAATTCCAATAAGAAAACAAGGTAATAGCTTTGCAAAGTGTTTTCAGCTAGAGCTATTGAACACTAATGAACAGCAGAGCTGGGATAAAGCTTCAGCACTTGATCAATAAACTAACACTCCAGCCAAACATAAGACAACAAACCGTTGATGAACTCAAGCTTTTTCTCTATTGAATTATTCTTAAAACACTTGAGACAAAACATAATAAAATGAACCAGCTATAAAATTGATACGTTGTACAAGGGAATAACAAGAGAGAAATAAAAATCATTTCAAATTTTTATTTACGTTTTCACTCGTTCTATAGATATTTACTGAGTAAGTACCATGTGTTTTACTGTAGCCCCAGGGAGAATAGAAGCTCAATATAGAAGTGACTGAGGCCCTGAAGGAGAAATCTGCAACAGGGCACATAACTCAGTAGTAGAGTGCTAGCACCTTTGCTTAGAAAGCACAAAGGTTAGGATGTGATTCCCAGCAAGCAAGAGACAAGAAAGAAGGGAGGGAAATGAAGGAAGAGGGTGGGAGAGAGGGATGGGAAGGATGGAAGGGATGGAGGGGGAATAAAAGAGGAAGAGAGAGGGAGGGAAAAGAGAGAGAGGGAACATGATGGGGAGAGCAGCAGTTTGTGGAGATACAGAGAATAGAGAGTCTCATGGGGCATAGGTTCTCTCCTGACGGGAACCAGTACTCCCTTCAAAGACAGTAAGCTGGGAGACACATGTGGTACTCAGAACCAAACTACCCATTGACAAAGCTGGCAAAATATTTCTGGAAGGTTCGGCTTCAGGGAACTGTGTCTACCTGCAAGTTTACTGGGTTCAAACCTCCCAACCTAACCCTATCATAGTGTTCCTAACATACTCTTAGCTTGCTTATTATTATTGGTGTTCACTCAGCAAACATCCAGTGATACATATTGACTTTCTGTTGTGTATCTGGAAGGGGCAGACATCTTAGTAAAAGCAGGATGAAAAGATTCCCCAGTCTTTGTGACAAAAGGGTGAGTGTGGTTAAGGATGCTAAAGAATGGGGATGGGGATGGAGGCAGATGTGGCCATAGTCATCACATAGGAAGATGGGCAGAATGATTCATGGAATCACCACGTACTGAAGTTTAATAATTTTGCATTGGTTAGTTGGTGGTGGTTGCTAGGGGAAACCTACTACTAGTGGGTGGGTTTCCTGAACATCTCTGTTACTCTACATTAGCAGTTCATCTGATATATTTTAGGAATGGCCTTTGGCAATAAGATGCAAGACAGATTTAAAAAAAAAAAAAAAACAACAAGCAAACCTATGTGTTTAAGGAGCTTTCAGCCCAGGAGAATACAAAGGCAGACAAAGTCTGTGTGTACGTGGGAGGCACCACTGAAATGACGCATAATTGGAAGCAGTCCTACCTAGTTCAGGCTTTCCTTACAGCATTAATGATGTCAGATTACCATGTGAGGCACACTGGCCTTATCTCTGTTATATCATTTGAAACAATTGTGCTATGAGAGTTTCACTCCCGTTGTGTAATTTAGAGGTAGCAAACATCAGTGGTTGAAACAGAAAGAAGGGAAAAACTTCTGAGTTCTAGCTCTGGTTCTCCACATGACCTTTTGTAGTAATGTGTGGTTGCCTGTGTTCATGCATGCATTTATGCTTGGGTATGTGCATGTGTGCATGTATGCATGTGTGCGTGCATGTGTGTGCGTGTGTGTGAGCACGTGTGTGTGTGTGTGTGTGTGTGTGTGTGTGTGTGCACGCGCGCGCATATGTGTGTGTGTTTTCCTGTCAAAGACTAGCTTTGTCACCACAGGATAAATTGAGTCGGGCAGCAGGGTGTGGCATAGACAGTTGGGGTCAATGCTGATAGCTGACAGGGGTCAACACTAAGAGGGATTAATGGGGGTCTGTCTGATAGCAACCAACAGGAGGTGCTGCCAATGGCAGCTAATGATTAGAGAAACTACTCAGCAGACTTTTCTCTGACAGAACAAAGTTTCATTCATTGGGCTGGGTACTCCCCATAGCCAGAGAGAAACTCTCAATTATTCTATCTCTTTAGGGGCCAGCATGAAAGAGAAAATTCACACACACACACACACACACACACATACACACACACACACACACACACACACTGAGTGAATGAAGCAAAAGCAGGCTCCAATAACTTCATACATACAAATATATACTTACAGACAGACAGACAGACAGGTAGATATATACACATTCACATATAAAATGGATAGAACACAGTTCCAACAAACAGGCTCCAAGTATTTAACATATATATATATATATATATATATATATATATATATACATATATATACACATATACACACATACACACAGTTGTTGGATGGAGTAAGCTCCGACACACATTTTATTTTTCCTTCCAGAGAAAAATCCAGCAAAATCTTTCAAGCAGTGTAGAATTACAATGTGATTACATCCTGTTTTTCTTCTAGTGAATGACCATGAAAAAATAATATGTTACCCAATACCTTTACTAGGAAAAATATCAGGGAATACAGATAAAGAAAACAAATTATCCTCCAAGAACCCAAATATATTTGCAAATGAGAAACTTGATATAGACTAACAAAATGTAAGCAAGCAAGGTAATTCTCTCAGCCTATTTCTCTTACTGGCAGAGAGCAAGTTGTCATTACAAAGAGAGGATTGTTTTATTTATCTTAAGAAGCAATTTTATAAAAATCTTAAAAGAATCACAATTCTAAACTTTGATATAAGTACCAGTACTACTTTAAATCCTCAGAATGCACATCTACTCCTCAGCATTTTTCAAAAAAGTATTATCAGGAAGCTGAAGGCAAAACATGGCTATGAGAAATCTATCCTCACCAGCCTAGCCTCTGTGAGAGTCACGTCAGCCAGTGCTGCCAGTGTTCTTGTTCCTTGACCTAGTTTAACTAATAATGTGCCTTTCTGAAATTCAGATTAAGAAGTTCTATATCAGAACTAGTAACAAAAAGACCTTAACCTGGCTTCACTAACAATTTTATTTGTCCAAACGCTTTCTAAGGCTGGGAGTCATTGCTGACAATCTACATCTCTAAATTCTTTCCTAGGGTGGTGACTGAATCATAAATCTGCTCCAGCAGCAGTGCCTGAAAGCACTATTATTGTGAGTGCCAGAGGTACTTCCCAGTGAAGGGCTGTAAGCCCTCTTGGAGTTTTCATACAATTCTTAGATTAAGAGGGATGTGATGGGAGCATGTAAAGCAGAACTCCATAACAGCATGAAGTCCTCAGAACCTGTTGTCCTGGGGGCCATGTCTGTCCAAAACACACCCATCATGGCCATGCTTACCAGTGGGCCACATACCATGACTTCTAAAGCTGTCATTCTTCCTGCATGCCCCTTGGCATTTTCCCATCTGAAATACCAATTTCTCACCTGTCAGATGGGAGGATTGCTTTGAGAAACAGTATGTTTTAACTATGAGGAGAGCATTTGTTCTGTAGCCCTGATGAGCAAATGTAGGAGTGTAAAGGGTGTGGTATAGAGAGTGATTTTGCTAGAGCAGAAATATCAACCCAACAAGGAGGAAGAGAAAGAGGAGCCAGGACAGCATATGGGTATGCAGTGCCTTTAGTGCACATGTATGAGATAGTAGCTCCCCATGCTGGACCAGTAATCCCCACTCCCCTCCTCTAACACACACCAATAATTTAGTTTCCAAAAGCAGAAGTCATGGTGCAGGGTAAGAATGCAGCTCCTTACCTATTTCACTTCCAAAATTCATCAGCCGGTGCTAAACTCCCAGGGCTGTCAGGTTTCCATTAGAAGTGTGCCTGAACTCAGATAACCTTGAGTCACTTCCAAGAAGCCTCAAGAAACAGAAGCTTCCCAGATCTGCAGTAGCCAGAGCTATTATTGCATTTGGTGACCACAGGGAGTAGCCTTTGCTCCAATTTGCAAGGCAGACATTTCAAAGATTCATCTCTCTGCTAGCATTAGTCACATTGGGCACAAACATGCAGAATAAGGTAATAGAATGTGAGAGGTAGGAGTTCTCCACCTGCCTCCCATCTCTGTCTTACGTGCTCCTGGGCCTCTGCACCCTGTCACTCAGCTGGCAGCAATAGGATAGAAATTGAGAGAGAGAGGAGCCATCTGATTGTTCTGTCTCCAAGCCCAGCAGGCAGGTTGAAGCAGCACCTTGTACTTTAGCTGCAGAAGAATCTTCAATCGACATCAGCTCAATTTAGTGTCTTCTCTTCTTTAGGAAGGACAAAACAAGCTTTTCAGTATTCTTCTCCTCTGTGGAGATAAGCTATGGGGCATAAGCCACTTTTCAGGCATGAAGTACAGTTTTCAAACCTACAAAGACAGTAACTTTGACTTCCAGACCATTCATTTTATTAACCAGACTAACAGTTTGGCATTACATCATCCTCATTTCTCTCCACTGGTTTAGAATTAGTATAGTATTTTGTGTTTCAGACAGAGGAAATTTACAGTTTGCTAAAGTGACTAGCAATGCTTTTAAGTTCTATTCAACTTACTGTGCAAACCGGAGTATTAGAATCTCTTTCAAAAGGCTGTAAGATTGGGGTGTTCAGAGAATGAGTATAGATTAGTGGTGGAGCACATGCTTAGCAAGTATGAAAGCCCTGGATTGAATCCTCTGCACCCATAAATGCCCCTGACAACACACACACACACACACACACACACACACACACACACACACACGCATACACACACATACACATATGCTCACACACATACTCACACTCACATTCTGTATTTGAGATACTAGCCTAATGTACACAACTAGCCTAATGTAGACTTCATTTTTCTTAAGGAAAACAGATAGAGTTCAAAACCCACACACTTTAGCTCAGCCTCTCATCTCTAGATCAGTGGCCCTCGACCTGTGTGTCCCAACACTTTTGGAGCACCACATATCAGATATCCTGCATCAGATATTTACACTGTAATTCATTAACAGTAGCCATATTACAGTTATAAAGAAACAATGAAATAATTTTATAGTCATGGTTCATCTCAGCATGTGGACCTGTATTAAAGGGTCTCAGCTAGGAGGGTTGAGAACCACTGCTTTAGATCTATCTAGTTAAATAATCCAGAGGACTTGGAGGTTATTAGCATCTGGCAGCATTTTGCTCCCTTTTGCTTTGGTTCTGGTGTTAGATTTTAGCTACTCAGGCCCACTTGTGTAAAGCTAGTGAGTTCTCTTGAGCTGTGTGTTGATGGTCTACTGAGTTCTCTCGAGCTGTGGGTTGAGCTGTGAGCAGTATGGTCTCAAATACCTAGGCCTAGGTTGTGAGTGAGCATGCCCCAGCTTTTTCACAAGTGACATGAAGTCTTTGGATCCGATGATACTGCTGACAGGTGAGTGATGGCTGGCTATAGCCAGTCATAAGTCCTTAGAAAAGGCCAGGTAACTAACTGCATCTTGAGATTTAGGCTTCATGAAGCTGTACATCAGCCAGTTTGTGGTCAACCCCGTAGCACCACGGGGACAGAGAAAAATGTGCAAAACTTGTAAGAAAATCTGTAGATCCCCAGAAGATAGAGAGTACATCACTGCAAGATTGGTATGTTAGACAAGGTGTTAATTATCATAATGACAGTGCCTCTGACAGTTCAGGGGAGAGATAGTACTGCCAGCCAAGTAAACAGATAGACTGGAGCAGAGCCAACAGCTTCTAAAACAGCAAGTTCTCAACCTGCTGGTCACTACTCCTTTGAGATCAATCGACCCTTTTAAGGATCCGCATATCAGATTTTCTGCATACCAGATATTCACATTATGGTTCATAACAGTGACAAAATCACAGTTAAGAAGTAGCTATGAAATAATCTTATGATTGGGGTCACCAAAATAAGAGGAACTGTATTAACGGGTTGCAGCGTTAGGATGGTTGAGACCACTGTTAAATGAGCAGCCTTCTGAACATGTACAAAGAAAGAGAAGTATTTTTAAAATCACAGGACCAAAGCATTAGATTAAGCTGATTCATATGCTGTTTCCTTCAGTGCAGTCAATGCGGTGATGGCTGATGGAGCCAAGAAATTAGTGTTGATGTATTTGTTTTACCAATAAAAATATTGAGGAAAGGGTGGTGTTGTAAGTGATTGTCATGCTGTCCTGTGTCCTTTCTAGGCTGTACAAGCTGTGTGAGCCACCACCTCCAGTAGGATTAGAATAAGCATCCTCATGAGCCATGGGACAGATGCTTCCGAATGCTGGCCAAGTCAACATTCTCCGCCGAGGACAAAGAAATGCATATTTAAATTGTAAAGTCTTCCCATGATGTAAACAACTGATGTTTGGTTTGGATATTTATGCTGGAATAGAAGTTCTTTCAGACAGTTCAGCCTCACACTCTATATATTGAGATTACAGATTCATATTAGGGCAAAATTCACTGCTCATATTTGTACGAAAATATACGGAGATAAAAGATTAACTATTTTGGTTCCTTTCTCATTCATTAATTATATTGTATTTGTCTTTAGCTTCCCCAATGGACAGATATAATACTTGATAGTTTTTCTTGAAGAAGTCTATCCTAAAATGATGGCCACACTCAGGAAACAATCGTACAGAAATGTTAAGGGCAGTGTAGAAGGAGAGTTAACAGGTGTCCCATCTACCATTTGTGCCACCCAGTGGGAGGTAGGGACATACATGCCTCCCTTTCTTCTAAGGCTTCCTAGTAACCAAGAAAGCTAAGAGGTCCTGGCAAGACTTTTTTCACTTTTGTCATGTATACTCTCCGACCGACCAGGCCATGTAAACACTCCAGCAGGCAGGTGTTTTTCTTGATCTCTACAATGAGCCATGAATACTGTGTGATGTAGCACTAACAGCTGTAGGTAGGGAGTTTCCAGGTTGGGGAAATGAGAGGAGTGAATGAGGATGGAAAATAAGAAGTGTATTTGACAACTCACACCTTAACAGAGAAAGATAAACTCTTAATTGTATGAAGTCTTCCTATGAGATGTCAGACCTTTAAAATAACACACCTTCATGAGTATTTTTCTATCAAGTTATATGTGTATGATGTGAAAATGGATTTATTTGTTGTACTTCATAGGGCCACTAGCAAAGAACCCTGATAATTTATGGAACCAAGGTATAGATTGTATTCATTCTAAAGTATATGCAATATTTATCACTTTGGTGTTGATAAATTAATATTGTTTTTAGCACATGAATATATTAATACTGGTTTTAAATATATATATCTTTACCATAATTAAAACAGCATTATTGTGATTATGATAGAGTTGTGCTTTGCTTAATGTTAGGAATAAATTGTGCCTTTAGGCAATATTATCATTGTCCAAATGTCCTGGGATGTACTTACACAAGCTGAGATGACTGCGGCCTCATTAGACAGTATGGCCTATGGAAGCATTTCCTATAGGTTGTCCATCACTGACCCAAAGGCCACCAACAGCACAGAACTGTGTATATCCATGAGCTAAGCACATGAAATCCTTACTTTAACTACAGTTTTGGCAAACCATTATTCAGTTTTACTTTATAAATCTCATAATGAATTTCAGACTATCATTAAAAGCTGTCATTACTGCCAGTGATATATTGAATTTAAAAATGTGTTTCAAAGGTATGGGATATATATCCTATGAGTTAAGGTGAAGATTATTGAGCAGAGTACTTGAGATTTTTTTTCAGTAAATCTATATGTGATTAATCATAGAGAAACCAACGTCAGTTTCAGTATATGACCTACATTTGCACATATGTAACATATATCCATACTTTTCAGGATTAATATTTTTGTTATCATCAGCATACAACTGTGAAGCTCTGGTAGAGGCTGCCCTCTCTGAAAGTCTTAAGAAAGAGTAAGGAGAGCTGATAGATCCACTAGGCAGACCCTTCACACTGCTTTACTGTTTGTGCTCACCAGCCTCAGTAAGTCTCCATAGAAGAACAGAAGGGCTATGAAGTATGCTTATATCTCCTGGGCATATTATCTGTTTTTGCAGTATTTATAAATTAGTGTATTTTAAGGATCCAGTCCATTAACAGAATGTGGTTAATGTTATCCTTTTGAGTTAAACATATTATTTGTGTACAAGCACTTACAAACTTTAAAAGTTTGCTAGTGTTTTATAGTAATATCTATTACTCTCATTTTTTCATAATAAAATCATAGCTGACATGATTTACTGTATAATAAATAGCCATGTTTGATTACCTAGCCCAGGTTTTACTATTCCTCCTTCACATACCCTCCCAGCAGGGATGAAAGCTGACCTTGTCTTATTACCTGCACTTCACGCTTCAGCTAAAGCAAAGACTAACCCAGTGACTTACACAAGTTCACCTGATGAACACGGCAGAGTCAGAAGATAATGTAGGAAACCTGTCTTCTTAATGATTGCATTGCTTTTATCTGTCATATGAGAACCATTATAATATTAACAATTATTTTCTGACTAAAATTGGAGTTTTGTGATATGTATTGTCATTTAATTATATAGAACATGTTACAAAATCAAATGGGAATATGCAGAAGGCCTTTAATGTACAAGAACTATATTCTTGCCATTTCCCATTCAGAGTTGAAGAGGCTCTACATGTATTGCAAGTAAGGAGTAGGAGATTATATAAAATTTGAGTATAACGTTAAAAGTTTTATCACTTAAAAAACATGTGATAAGTGAGTAATCATTTTTCAGTACCATAATATATACCTTCTATCGACATTGGAATTTTAGCAGGCCTTGG
This sequence comes from Montemys delectorum, assembly GCA_019843815.1. Lineage (NCBI taxonomy): Eukaryota > Metazoa > Chordata > Mammalia > Rodentia > Muridae > Montemys > Montemys delectorum. The sequence continues at coordinate 15,326 of JADRCD010168946.1, read as the reverse complement.
GAGTTTAGAATACCCTTGCTTTAATGTTGCACTGTCTTCTGCTAGTGGGGATTATTGATCAGCTAAGGAAAAACACTCCTTACTGTTCTTACAAATTCTATATGTGGACATAGGTTCCTGTCTACCCACTGAGAGATTTCAGAACTTATCATATTTACTATCTTAAAGATTTTCTCATTGATTTCTAACATTATAAAATTTGATTTTGTACAAATATGAAAATTTAAGGGCTGAAAGTATGAGAGAAAGACAGACAGAGGATGATAATTTCTGGTCCAGGTTTTCTTGGCAGGATATGTAATGCTGGGTTTCTAGTGTCTGCTCTGTCCTGTAAACCAGTGTAAATCAGCGTTCTGTAGTGAGCACATAGATATTATCTGCAGGACCGTACTACTTCCTTCTCTTTATCAGGAGTTTTCTGGTGTATTCAATTCCCTGTGTATTTATTGGCCGCTCTTCTTGCCACAAGATGTTTGATTAAACAGGAAGGTAGAGCTGGGAATGTGGCACAGTGGTTGAGCGCTTGCCTAGTACATGTGAAGCCATGTTCAACCATGCTGGCTCTCCTTTAAGCCAATGCTGGCTCACACCTTTAATCCCAGTACTTGGAGAGTCAGTAGGATTGCCAGGAGTTCAAGGGCAGCTTGAGCTACATGTGAATGTGAGGCCAATCTGAATGACAGTGTGAGACATGGCCTATGAAGGAAACAAAGATACTACATTGTGTGTTACGTGGCGTTGGCACTATTTCTGGTTCTATCGATTTTAACATTGAATAGCTCAATTCAGAATGAAATGAAGTTGATCCTATGCTAACTTTAATGGTGAAGAAAATCAATAAGAAGGAAATTCAAGAGGAGGTATTAGCTAACTTAAGCAATGTCCTGTAGTGAGCACATAGGTATTATAGACAAGGTTCTTTAAAGCTATCTCAAACTATCAAGTATTCTTACACAAGTCCAAGCATCTAGTTCTGTAAAATATGAGTCACCACATCTAAGCAGGTGTTTTCTTAGGCATTTGGGTTTTTATAAAATCATAATATTAAAATTTCAAAGTAATAATATTGCTTTTTAAGTCATTTGCCCTTTTAAAAAAAAATTGAAAGTTATTCTGGAAATCTACCCCCAGTAGTATTACAATCAAACTACTAAAGCTTTGTATCTGACCAAATGTCTTTTAAATTTTAGGAACTTTCATTTGTAAAGTCTGTTTTATGTGAGTGTCCCTGTGAAACTGAGGTCTAGTGACTCTTCCATGAACAATTACAATTTCATTAGCATACATAAGTTTCAATTAGGTAGGACACACTGTACTTTCACATGTTTAGAATTTTATGGGATAGGCTCAGGAAAACCTTTACTCTGAAGAACAGGTGGGAGAAATGTAAGAGGCATCTTTAACAAGAATGGCCTCAGCATAGCAGTTTTACAAAATGGCCACCATTTTAACTAGGTGCTGCAATTCCATGTTGATCATAGTGGTTAATACTTGGTTCCAGAATCATTTGGTACTTTAATGATTTGCCATTGTCACTGTTGTTAACCTTCCTGTTGCCACGCACCACCTGGCACCTCTATTAAAGTGCCGCCAGTCTGAGCAACTCTCAGTGGTGACGTAGTGGGAAGTCTGCCTCACTCAGAACAGTTCATTCTCTTACTGGGTTTAGTTTCTGAAGACTACTAAGTCTAATAATGATATGCAGATATGTGTGTGTATGTGTGTGTATGTGTGTGTTCTCATATAGCATAAACCACTTTTGAGTTTTATGAACATTAATAATAAACATTAGATTTTGGTGTCTTCTTTGTATGAAACTATGAGACATGTATGTTATGGACAGACTATATGACATCTGCTGTATACAGAGGTGCTGCCTATGCCATAGGTGGACTTGTGGGCTGTCCTTTGTTCATTGATATTCTTCTGCTATTTGTGTGATCCAGCTTGGTTTTTGTTTTGTTTTGTTTGCCATTATTGTAACAAATCATCTGAGATAATCAAGTTATAAAAAATGAAAGGTTTATTTTTGGCTCAAAGTGTTGGAGGTTCTACTCCACAATCAACTGAAGTCTGAGGTTGGACTTGTCATGAAGTAGCAACTCGTGACAGAGGAAAATAGCAAGACACAACTACTTTGCTCATTATCAGATCACAAAGATGACTAAGAGACTTTGGCCCCACAGTCTTTCAAAGACAGCCTTCAACAGACACAGGAACCACCCATTGGCCTCTATCTTCCAGGGGTTTCCAGGTGAATCCAATAGAATTGAGCCCTTAATACAGGGACCTTTGGGAGACATGCCAGGGTCCAAACTAAATCACTATCCGGTCAATGTCAAATCTGCTTTTCTGGTTTACCATTAAGAATTAGCTTACAATGAACATATTTGCTGAATTTTTAAATGGTACTTACTAGAAATACTGGTAATAACAAAAATAACAAAGATTGGGTAATTAATTTTAGGTGCAGACAATGATAACTACTATCCATTCATATAATCATTCAACAAATGTTTTGAAATTCACTTAATAAGGCCCAACAAGAATTGAGTGTATTGGATAGATTTAATTAAAAAGAGATGATCATAGGGTCTCTGTATCCCTATATATACAGAGATCACTTGTATCTTTTACTAAAAAATTATATTATTCATAAAGGTAAATATATTCTAATACCATGTGTGTGTTGAATACTATATATCAAGAATACTGAGTTGTTGAAATATTTAGAAAGCATACATTTGACTTTAAATATCTAATGCCTCAAGCAAATCTGCTAGTTTCAGAAGAATATTTATTTTTGTAACTGCAAGAATATGAGTAGATCATAGCTTTTGCTTAAAATATTTTTGTAAGCATTCATTTACACAGTACTCATTTTTAATAGTAAAATATCAAATTGATCCTGTAAAAGTACCTGTTTTGACTATGTCTGTATTTAATATTATATAATATCCAAAATTCAATGATAAATTTCATCTAAATATATTATTAGCCTTTTTTTTCCTTTGTAAAGTAGCCATGTAACATAGTTTCAATCATTCCATATTTTATATATGGTTAAATTTGTTAAAGTTCATTATGTATTTTATATCATTTGTTTTTTCCCACATAAAAGATTGTAATAGTAATGTTATCTGATAAATAATAAAGTGAATTATAGTATGAGTTAAGTTTGACTAATTCTTATTAAATTCTTATATGTTTGGAAAACACAAAAAATGAAGCTAAAATGTTCATGGAATTTAGACTCAGTCAACATCAGTGTGTGGGCTGCCTAACAGGTTAAGTTCCCACTTTTCACTAAGCTGGACATTAGTAGTTAGATACATTGTATCTATTGACCTTGTAGAGTTTTTCTACCTCTGGAGAAGAAACATTGATATCAAAAGATCCAAAGAGAGAAGGCGAGGTTAAAAAAAAAAAAAGGAGGTGAGCTTGTAGGACAAATGAAAGCAGCAACAAAAGCAGCCACCTACCAGTGATAAACTGCCTGCTGTGTGATGGAGACATGCCAGGCAAGTTTGTGGGTTGGAAAGCAGTTGAGACTGGGCAGGATAAATGTTTGTGGATGTGATTTGAAGAAGGTATAGAGATTTAATTTAGTTCTGGACATATGGGTCTGCTTGCTATATTAAAACATAAACAATACCATGGCATTATAAGTTGAGAAGCTGAGATATATAGTTGATGAATGATGTGAAATTGTGAATTTCCAAGTGGTGAATTTGAAAAGTGTACATACTGCTGATTGTGTTTACCAGCTCAGAAATTTTAAGATCAAATTTATTGGAGGGAAAAATCAATAACTGGATTTTTATTATGTGAACACTGCTAGTGTGCATCAAGATAGCCCATTTAATAGAGTTTTAAGAGTGAGAACATAAAAGCAGCAAACATAAGCTATTTGTTTTGAAACAAGATTAAAACATGCATGTTCCAGAAGAGAAGTATTAACATGATCCCCCACTATTCTCCCTTTCTCCTTTCTCCTTTACTTCACACACACACACCCTTATGAGTATGTTTTGGTAATAAATTTAAGAAACAGAATTTCTGTGGGCTTTGGAGCCTGCCTATAATGTGAGTGCTGGGAGATGATAGGAATATAATGTGGTCAAGGTCAGCCTGGGATCCATAGTGGGCTCAAGTCCAACACAGGAGACATTCCCTCAGAAACACAAAATAAAAAAACAAAAGATCTACAAAATAAAACATTTTTTATAAGAAAAGAGAAAAAAAGTAAGGGAGAAAAGAACAAGTCAATTAGATTTCCTTGCAAAACTCCCCATTTTCCCTAAGACTCTAGAGAACAAACAGCAACTGTGGCTGGCAAAAATTACTTATGCCATGTTTTCTATAATAGAGGCATGGAAGAGTTGTTCATTTTTCAAATATTCATCAAGACATAACATGGGGAAATAGTCTAGAAACTTCATACATTGAAAGTGAAAGGAGTGAGCAGAGGTGCACATGATCCCCCAAAATCCATTGCCTAGCTCTGGGCTCACTCTTCAGTCCTGAAGAGCCTTACAGTCCTGAGGAGCATCTGATTCCTCTGTGTAAACCTTTGGGAGCCCTGAGACTAACCATTTTGGAACCCTGCTCCACAATCCCATCTCAGTCCAGTCCTCCCAAGACATAGCCTGCATAAGTGAGTTGTGCACATTCCCCTGAATACTGTTGTCTAGCTTTGGGCTTACTCTTTGGTCTCAAGAACCCTTGTGAGGCCCTAAGAGTTTCCTGCTTCCCCCACAGAGAACTGTAGATACCTCAAAAACTCCAAGTAAATAGAAACAATAAAGAAAACACAAATTGATTCCTGAGAAGGAAACCTTAGGAAAGAGAAGAGGAACTACAGAACACACTAACAGAATACAGAGCATGGAAGAGAGAATCTCAGGTGTAGAAGATGTGGTAGAAGAAATCAAATAAAGTGCAAAATCTAAAATGTTCCTGACCAAAAAAAAAAAAAAAAAAAAAAAAAAAAAAAAAAAAAAAAAAAA
>JADRCD010168946.1:0-10217 GCA_019843815.1 Montemys delectorum | reverse complement strand
AAAAAAAAAAAAAAAAAAAAAAAAAACCAAACACAGGAAATTTGGAAAACTCTGAAAAGACAGAACATAAGAATAATCAGAATAGAAAAAGGAGAACATTCTCAGATCAAAGGCCCAGAAAACATCTTCAACAAAATTATAGATAAAAATTTCTCTAACCTAAAAAAAAAAAAATTTTCCTATAAATGTACAAGCAGCTTACACCACACCAAACCTATTGGATCAGAAATGAAAATATTCCCACCACATAATAATCAAAACACTAAATATATAGAACTAAGAACAAATTTTAAATTTTGTGACAGGAAAAATGCCAAGTAACATATAAAGGCAGACCTATGAGAATTACACCCAATTCCTCAACTGAGACTCTGAAAGCTAGAATGGCCTGGGCAGACCATAAAAGACCACAGATGTCAGCCCAGACTACTCTACCCAACAAAATTTTCAGTCAACATAGATGGAAAAACAAAGATATTCCATGACAAAAGCAAATTTAAACAATACCTTTCCACTAGCCTATCTCTACATAGGATACTAGAAGGAAAGTTCCAACCCAATAAGAGTGACCACACCTAAGGAAACACAAGAAATAATTTCACATCCCTAAAACCAATAGAAGAAAAATACACACACACACACACACACACACACACACACACACAGTACCAACACCAACATCAAAGTAACAATCATTGTTCATTAATATCTCTTAGCATCAATGGACTAAATTACCGAATAAAAAGACAGGCTAACAGAACAGATGCATAAACAGAATCCATCATTCTGCTGTATACAAGAAACACATCTTAGTAACAAAGATAAACATCAGCTTAGAAAAAGGTTTTCCAAGCAAATGGCCCTAAGGAACAAGTGGGAGTAACCATTCTAATATCTAATACAATAGAAAATAATAGAAAATAATAGAAAATAATCAAAAGAGACAGAGAAATACACTTTATACGCATCAAAAGAAAAATCCACCAAGATATTGTCTCATTTCTGAACATCTATGCCCAGAGTGCAAGGGTACCACCCATATTCATAAAAGAAACATCACTAAAGCTTAAATCATACACTAAACCCCATATATTAATAGTGGAAGACATCAACACCCATTCTCACTAATGGACAGGTCATCAAGAGAAAAACTAAACAGAGAGGTAATGAAACTGACAGAGGTTATGATTCAAATGGACCTAACAGATATCTATAAAACATTTCACCCAAACTCAAGAGAATATACCTTTAGCACTGCACATAACCTTCCCCAAAACTGATTATAATCAGTCACACAGCAAGCCTCAACAGATGTAAGAAAATTGAAATAACCCTGTGCAGCTTATCAGATCACTATGGATTAAAGCTGGACTTCAACCACAACAGAAAGCCTAAACACCCATGAAATTGAGCAACTACTCAATGATCTTTAAGTCAGGGAAGAAATAAAGAAAAAGTTAGACTGTTCTAGAATTCAGTGAAAATGAAGCCACAACATACCCAAATTTATGGGACACAATGAAAACAGTGGTAAGGGGAAAGTTCATAGCACTAAGTACTTCCATAAAGAAATTGGAGTTTTCATACTAAGGAATTAAAAATATGTCTGAAGGCTGTAGAAAAAAAAAGAAGCACACATACACAGGAGTAGAAGGCAGGAAATAGTCAAACTCAGGGCTGAGATCAATCAATTAGAAACAAAGAGAACAATATAATTAATCGACCAAACCAAAATTTGGTTCTTTGAGAAAATCAACAAGATAGACAAACCCTTAGCCCAATTAAAAGGGTACCCAGTCAGCATTCAAATTGACAAAATCAGAAATGAAAAGGGAGCCATAACAACAGACAATGACTAGATACAAAATTACTTCAAAGAAATTGGTAGTGTTCCTCTACATAAACAATAAACTGGCTGAGAAAGATGTTAGGGAGACAGTACCCTTCACAATAGCAACATCAATGGAGAGGAAGACCTGTATGACAAGAACCTCAAGTCCTTGAAGTGCCACACCCACTTGTCTACACCAGTTACATCTGCAGTATCGGGGGTAAAAGCCTGATCAAGGACAAGAGGCATTATGGCCCCAAAAGGGAGCTTGTGCCTCCTGGGTATTGAGTTGCTGGCATCTCATAACTCAGACGTGTTCTAGATTAGTCTTTCCAATCATCAACATGCCCTCATATTTAGGCATAAAGATACCCCAAGAAATGATTCATAAATGGCTAAGATTGGGCATCGTTTCCTGGCCAGCACAAGGTTTCCAATCTATCCTAATTCAATTCCAAGCTGTCTTTAGCTCGGAATTTCTCTCAAGGAATCTGCCTTATCAGACAGGTTTTCCTCAGAGTTAGCAGCAGAGGTCAAGCACATTTCTTAGGGCAGTCCCACAAAAGTCAGAACTGTTTTACATACTAGAGAGTAATCTAAGGGCTTCCCTCACTCAAGGACATTAGCTAGAACTGTTAGATACTTCCTGGTGCTTGCCTCCAGCAAGACCCAGAGAATTAGCAGGAACTGCTAGATTGGAATTTCCTGGTCCTTGCCTCCAGCAGAACCAGAGAATTAGCATAGGAATACCAAAATAGCCCCAGTAGGGAGGGCTCCACTGCCCTTCTGCATGCTTCACACCTGGCTACCTGATCCTACTGACCTTGATGTGGCAGTCACTTGCCTACCTAACCTCAGTCTTGCACCCCTTGCTGTAATCCTTGCCTACCTACATGACTCTTGTCATCTGCCCTGCTTGCTGTGTGCTATTTAAGCCTGAATTTCACCTTGTACAAATACATTTAGATTCACCACACCCTTGTGTCAAGTCTGTTTGTCATCTGCCGACTTATTGCCCATCTGACCAGAACTCTCATCCTGCGGAAATTGGAGTCCCCACAACAAACCCGGTCTGTGGTATTGAAGAAGATATCCGAAGATGTAAAGATATCCCATGCTCATGGATCAGTAGATTAACATAGTGAAAATGGCCATTTTACCAATAGCAATCTACAGATTCAGTGAAATCTCCATCAAAATTCCAATACAATTATTTACAGACCTTGAAAGAACAATTCTCAACTTCATATGAAGAAAGAAAAACCCAGGAGAGCCAAAACATTCCTGAACCATAATAAATAAATAAATAAATAAATAAATAAATAAATAAATAAATAAATAGAACTTCTAGAGGTATCACTATCCCTGACTTCAAGCTGTACTACAGAGCAATAGTAATTTAAAAAAAAGAAAACTACATGGTATTCATATGGAAACAGAAAAGTTGATCAATGGGATATAATTGAAGACCCAGAAATGAACCCACACACCTATGGACACTTGATTTTTCACAAAGAAGCCAAAACCATACAATGAAAATTTGAGAATACCTTCAATAAATGGTGCTGGTCTAATTGGATGTCTGAATGTAGAAGAATACAGATAGATCCATGTTTATCACCCTGCACAAAACTCAAGTCCAAATGAATAAAAGATAGAACATAAAACTAGGTATGCTTAATCTAGTAGGACAGAATTTGAGGAATAACCTTGAACTGATCTGTACAGGAGACACTTTCCTGAACAGAATACAAATGGCTCAGGCACTAAGGTCAACAATTAATAAATGGAACCTCATGAATTTGAATAGCTTCTGTAAGTCAAAGGAAACCATTAATTGGACAAAATGACAGCTTACAGATTGGGAAAAAATCTTCACCAACCCTATCTCTGATAAAGGGCTAATATCAAAAATTTATAAAGAACTCAAAGGAGTTAGACATATATAACCCAATTAACCCAATCTTAAAAATGGTGTAAAGAGCTAAACAGAGAATTCTTAACAAATGAATCTCTATTATTTCTGATTGTTCAGGCTGAGAAGCCCTTAAAGAAATGTTCAACAGCCTTCATCATTACGGAAATGCAAATCAAAACAACTCTGAGAGTCTACTGTATAGCCATCAGAATAGCTACAACCAAAACTCAAGGAACAGCACATGCTGTCAAGGTTGTGGAGCAAGGGGAACACTCCTCCACTGCTGGTGGGAGTATAGACTTGTACAATCACTCTGGAAATCAATTTGATGGTTTCTCAGATAATTGGGAATAGTTCTACCTCAAAGCCCAGCTATACCACTCCTGGACACATACCCAAAAAATTTTCCACCATCCCACAAGGACACTTGTTCAACTTTGTTCATAGAAACCTTATTTGTAATACCCAGAAACTAGAAAAAATCCAGATGTCCCTCAACTAAAGAATGGATGAGGAAACTGTGATTCATTTACAAAATGGAAGACTACTCAGCCATTAAAAACAAGGACATCATTAATTTCACAGACAAACTGATAGAACTAGAAAATATCATCCTGAATTAGGTAACCCAAACCCAAAAGGACATTCATGGTATGTGCTCACTTAAAAGTGTATATTAGCCATAAAGTACAAGATTACCACACTATAATCAACAGACCGAAAGAAGCCCAGTAACAAGGATGGCCCTAAGTGAGAGTGGTTGAACCTTCCTGAGAAGAGAAAACAAAATAGATATTGGAAGTTAATGAAAAGAGGGAACTGGGTGAAAGAGGGGATAGGAATGGGAGCAGGAATGGGGTGGGGATCAGATGTAGAGAAAGCATGGGAGAGAGCAGGGAAATTCAAGGTGGGAGAGGGAGGCAATCTCTAGGACATGCTAGAGACCTAGAATGGGTGGGGTTCTCAGGGGGTATATGGGGACAACTCTAGCTAAGAATCCTAGCAGTGCAGGTTATAGATTTGGTAATGACAAATCTATATCCTCTAGCCAGGCAGGACTCCCAATGGAGAGATAAGGACAATAATCCACCCATAAAACCTTCAAACCAAAGTGAGTCTTGCCAACAAGAAGTTCAGTGAGAAAGATAGAGCAGAGATGGAAGATATGGCTAACCAATGAGTGCCCCAAATTGATATCTGGCAAGAACCAATCCCTGACCCTATTAATGTTACTGTGTTATGCTTGTAGACAGGAACCTACAATAACTGTCTTCTGTGAAATTCCATCCAGCAGCCAATGGAAAGAAATGTAGAGATCCACAGCCAAAGATTAGATGGAACTTGTGAGTCTTATGAAATGGTTGGGAGAAGGATTGAGGATCCAAAGCAGGACTCCACAGGAAGACCAACAGAGTCAGCTAAACTGGACCCAGAGCCTGAATCACCAACCAAAGAGTAAACATGGGCTGGACCTAGGACCCCTGCACAAATGTATGAGCAGCTGGTCTTCATGAGGGCCCCCCAACAACTGGAGCAGATTCCACCTAGTCCTGAAATGTCTTGATGTACTGAGATGTAAGGGAGGGAAGTAGTAGGGGAGTGGGAGAGGGGGGTACCCTTCACCAAGGAAAAGAGGAGGGTAGAAATGTAAGGAGAATCTGCATGACAGAGTACTGAGAGGAGAGGGGACCTGATATTGGGATGCAAATTGAATAAATAAATTTAATAATAAAAGAAAAAAGAGATAGAGACACAAGTATCATCTGGGGATGCAGATGTAGCACTGATAGCCTTTGCTAAGAGTGGGCTGCGGCCTTACCCTCTCACCATTTACCTTTTCGCTCAGGCAACTGTGACCAGAGTAACTTGTACATAGAGCAATGAAAATGTCTTCCTCCCCTTGGGGTCACTTCAACCTCATAGTATGATAATGTGTTGGTTTGAGATACTTAACTATGTAAAAACTTGGATCCAGCTTGCCAAAATTTCCAAACTCATTATGTCATGTTTGATTTCCATGATTAGGGTATCATGACTTAAATGCTTTCAAGGGGAAAGATCAAGTTTTCTTGCATAAGTAACAGTAGAAAGACATTTGCTCAGCATAGGGTTCTCTGGTCTAGCCATTTAAAGATGAGTTGAATGTGATGGCAAATTTCTCATTGTTTTCTTGAAGCCAGACTGGCTATGAAAGTATAAACCCCAGGAAGCCATTTATATGGCTTATCTGGTGTCATCAAGCTTTCTTTGCAACAGTAATTTCCAGATTTATAGTAAGCCCCCTTCAGCATTGAAGGAAATAAAGTTCATGGTGGGGAGTCTCAGTTTCAGACAGTACAAACACTGCAAGTCATGCACTTCACAGTCTCAGGCCTGACTCACCACATTGCTCTCTCTAAGTAGAACTCTGTGAACCCTTGTCAGAAGAGTGATGAAATATGTTATTTGGGATCCATGGGTTCCAAGTAAAGGCAGCAGTCAGCATGTGATATAATAGGGTATTCTACAAAGGATACTTTATTCTGAGGGATGAGCACAGGGTATAAATAATGGCCACAGAATGACTAAAGACTATGGGATGGATTGCTAGGACATATCAGGGCTGCTAAGAACTGCTGCTGCGCATATCTTACCTCACTGTTGAAAATGTTTGCCCAGAGGTTAAACACATGAGGACATATTACTTGGCTTTAGCAACAAAGGATCCGGAAGCTGGAGGCAAACAGTGTGGAAAGAATAGCCTGGATGAAGAAGAGGTTTGATACAGTGCTTGAAATATGTATATGAATTGTATAAAATATTAGTGGAAAACCTCACTAGGGTAGATTTCTCCATTCTTTTATTGAGATGAGATTCCCAACATGAAAATTTTGAAACATAAAACTCAGTGGCATTTAATACATTCACAACATTCTCTCATCATCATCCTTATCTAGTTTCCCAAAACTCACCTCACCCTGAAAAGGGTAGTATTTTGTGCTTTGTTGTTAAATTTATTTGAAGACAATTGTGTATTCTATGAAGGCAGAATAGTCTTTTCCGCCAGTGGAAATGATGGAACAATAAAATATAGGCACAGAAATGAACTTCTAGATGTTGCATCTGACACAAAAATCATCTCAGAATGGATAATTAATTTAGATTAAAAGCAAATATTTCAGAAAAAGAAGATCATAAGTTTTGGCCAGTGTGTAGACTTGACGCAAAATTCATACTCCATTAAAAAAACAAAAAAGTTAATCAACAGGACCTTATCTCAAATTTTCCCACTTTAAAGCTAAAGCCCATGAGAAAAAAAAGGAAAAACAAGGCACAAAGTAGGAAGGAATAGCTATAAACTGTTGATCAAAAAAGTTACTAATGTGTTCCTTGGACTACACAAGGATCTGGGAAATGATGAAGCAGTTTGTACTGAAGATTCTATTTGTCTGGCTCTCTTCAACTGACAACATTCTGGCCAGGTAGATGAGGAAATGGGGTGTGGACATGTGAAAAGAATGAAGTGTTACATTGATGTTGGTAACACTGAACAGCACTATCTGCACTATGCCTGTGAAAGCGCTCCTTGTAGAGAAGATAGGAGTGTGCTGAGGCTCTCTGTTAACTCCTGTAGCTGCACATGAAGCTACAACTATCTCAAAACAATTTCAGATAAAAATACACAATGTAATAGAATGTAACACAGTACACATATAAAAGTGACACACATATAATAATGAGTTAGAAAAGCATTATTGTCATTTTAAAGACAGATTTTTTTTATTATGAGAGTAACTCCCTAAAGATAAATATAGCATTTTGAGAGTGAATACAATCAAATGAACAATGTGTTTGCCTTTTAAACTTTCTTTTTGCTTAGTAGCTTTCATACATTCTGAAAGTACTTTTGCTCACATTGACATGCTATGTGAAAGACTCAATGGTAGGGTACTCTCTTGGGTCCCAGGGAACTCATCTGTCAGACAGGCCCACACACATCCATATAATAGCCTACTTAAGAATCTCAATCCAAAGCTGAATGGCATTGTGGCCATGGGAAAGTTAATTCTTTCATCTCTAATTTCCTGAGCTGTAAAATTATACCAATAATCCACTTACCTTGTGGAGCTACAACATGCATTATATAAGATAATGGAGACAAAAAATTAGCACTATGTCTGGCAGCTAAAAGTGTCATATAGTGTTCACGAGAAAATAAAAAACTAAATGTTATTGAGAGGCTGAAGTAAATTAGAAGTAAAAGGACCCTCTCCTTTCCAGATGCATTTTCTTCAGATGACTTCTTTAAGATATTGAGAGATTTGAGTTTTGAAGCATGAGATGTAATGGGAAAAAAACTGTAGGTTATCTTGGAGGCAGGATAAACCTTTGCAATCTAAGCCACAGAACAAATGAAAGTATTGGGTTGGTTATGCTCACAGCAGTCCTAGCTATTGACAAAAACCAAATAGTGTTTCTTAGGATGAGCTTCTCAGACCAAGTTCACCAAAGTCCCTTGAAGAATTACACTTGAGGATTTTGTTTCATAAGTTTTCCAGATGTGCTTATGTGGTCTTTTAAAAATGTATTCTAGGAGTTCCAGGATACCCAGGGCTACACAGAGAAATTCTGCTTCTAAAAAATAATAAAAACAAAAAGTGAAACCTCAGTAATTGACATATAAGTATAATTCCTACTATTTTTCTTCTAGCATTCTTCCTGTAAATTTAAAGTTCTCTTCAAAGCCTAATGTGGTGTCTCACACCTATAATTCCAGCAATTGGGAGACCAAGGCAAGAGAACTACTCATGAGAGTGTGAGGTGGGACCAGCCAGGAGGCACAGGTCGCAGGGGAGTTGCAGGGTGACAGGGACAGGATCCTCTCAGCTTCTGAGTGACAGTGGTGGATCAGCCAGCGACCCTCTCTGCCCCTTCCCTGCAAGTGGAAGGCCTGCCTCCAGGGAGTGCTTTAACCCAGAGACTCAGGTGAGATCTGCCATTTTCTCTCCTGTGACTTTCTAAGGCGGGACCAGCCGGGAGGCACAGGCCTCACAAGTCTCAGGGGAGTCACAGGGTGGCAGGGACAGGAAACACTCTAGTCAGAGACACCAAGAACATCTAACACCAGAGATCAAGAGATGGCGAAAGGCAAACGCAAGAATCCTACCAACAGAAACCAAGACTGCTTGGCTTCATTAGAACCTAGTACTCCCACTGCAGCAAGTCCTGGATATCCCAAAACACCAACACCAGAAAAGCAAGATTTGGATCTAAAATCATATCTCACAATGCTGATAGAGGAACTTAAGAAGGACATGAATAACTCCCTTAAAGAAATACAAGAGAACACAGGTAAAGAGGTACAAGCCCTTAAAGAGGAAACCAAAAAATCCCTTAAAGAATTACAGGAGATCCAAGTAAACAAGTAGAAGCCCTTAAAGAGCAAACTCAAAAATCCCTTAAGGAATTGCAGGAAAACACAAACAAACAGGTGAAGGAATTGTGTAAAACCATCCAGGACCTAAACGTGGAAGTAGAAACAATAAAGAAATCACAAAAAGAGACAACTCTGGAGTTAGAAATCTTAGGAAAGAAGTCAGGAAACATAGATGCAAGCATCATCAACAGAATTCAAGAGATAGAAGAGAGAATCTCAGGGGCAGAAGATAACATAGAAAACATTGACAGAACAGTCAAAGAAAATGCAAAATGCAAAAAGACCCTAACCCAAAACATTCAGGAAATCCAGGATGCAATGAGAAGACCAAACCTAAGGATAATAGGTATAGAAGAGAGTGAAGACCTCCAACTTAAAGGGCCAGTAAATATCCTCAACAAAATTATAGAAGAAAACTTTCCTAACCTAAAGAAAGAGATGCCCATGAACATACAAGAAGCCTATAGAACTCCAGATAGACTGGACCAGAAAAGAAATTCCTCCCACCACATAATAGTCAAAACAACAAATGCACTAAACAAAGAAAGAATTTTAAAAGCAGTAAGGAAAAAAGGTGAAGTAACATATAAAGCTAAGCCTATCAGAATTACACCAGACTTCTCACCAGAGATTATGAAAGCTAGAAGATCCTGGGCAGATGTCATACAGACCCTACAAGAACACAAATGCCAGCCCAGGCTACTATATCCAGCAAAACTCTCAATTACCGTAGATGGAGAAAACAAGATATTCCATGACAAAACAAAATTTACACAATATCTTTCCACAAATCCAGCCCTACAAAGGATAATAGATGGAAAACATCAACATAAGGAGGAAAACTACACCCCAGAAGAAGCAAGAAGGTAATCTTTCAACAAATCCACACAAACATAATTCCACCTCTTAAAACAAAAACAACAGGAATATAGCAATTACTTTTTCTTAATATATTACTTTGAAAATTAATATTACCAACATATCCTAATCGATTGAAATCCAATAATATGAGGAATTAGAAATTTGTTGATTGTCATCCAATGGTCTCTCTC
>JADRCD010168945.1:0-19251 GCA_019843815.1 Montemys delectorum | reverse complement strand
AGCTATGAGTTTTCCTCTTAGGACTGCTTTCATTGTGTCCCATAGGTTTGGGTATGTTGTGGCTTCATTTCCATTAAACTCTAGGAAGTTTTTAATTTCTTTCTCCATTTCTTCCTTGAGCAAGTTATCATTGAGTATAGTGTTGTTAAGCTTCCATGTGTATGTGGGCATTCTATTGTTTATGTTGTTATTGAGGAGCAGCCTTAGACCATGGTGATCTGATAGGATACAAGGGATTATTTCAATCTTCTTGTATCTATGGAGACCTGATTTGTGACCAATTATATGGTCAATTTTGGAGAAGGTACCATGAGGTGCTGAGAAGAAGGTATATCCTTTTGTTTTAGGATAAAAAAGTTCTATAGCTATCTGTTAGATCCATCTGTTTCATAACTTCCGTTAGTCTCACTGTGTCCTTCTTTAATTTCTGTTTCCATGATCTGTCCATTGCAGAGAGTGGGGTGTTGAAATCACCCACTACTATTGTGTGCGTTGTAATGTGTGCTTTGAGCTTTAGTAAAGTTTCTTTTATGAATGTAGATGCCCTTGCATTTGGAGCATAGAGGTTCAGAATTGAGAGTTCATCTTGGTAGATCATACCTTTGATGAATATAAAGTGTCCCTCCTTATCTTTTTTGACCACTTTAGGGTGAAAGTTGATTTTATTCGATATTAGAATGGCTACTCCAGCTTTTTTATTGGGACCATTGGCTTGGAGAATTGTTTTCCAGCCTTTTATTCTGAGGTAGTGTCTGTCTTTGTCACTGAGGTGGGTTTCCTGTATGCAGCAAAATGTTGGGTCCTGTTTACGTACCCAATCTGATAGTCTATGTCTTTTTATTGGTGAGTTGAGCCCATTGATGTTGATAGATATTAAGGAAAAGTAATTTTTGCTTCCTGTTACTTTTGTAGTTAGAGCTGGCATTCCATTCATGTCTCTATCTTCTTTTAGTTTTGTTGGAAGATTACATTTTTGCTTTTTCAGGGATGTAGTTCCCTTCCTTGTGTTGGAGTTTTCTATTTAATACCCTTTGAAGGGCTGGATTTGTGGAAACATATTGTGTGAATTTGGTTTTGTCATGGAATACTTTGGTTTCCCCATCTATGGTGATTGAGAGTTTTGCTGGGTATAGTAGTCTAGGCTGGCATTTGTGTTCTCTTAGGATCTGCATGAGATCTGCCCAGGATCTTCTAGCTTTCATAGTCTCTGGTGAGAAGTCTGGTGTAATTCTGATAGGCCTGCCTTTATATGTTACTTGACCTTTTTCCCTTACTGCTTTTAGTATTCTTTCTTTGTTTTGTGCATTTGGTGTTTTGACTATTATGTGATGGGAGGAATTTTTCTGGTCCAGTCTATTTGGAGTTCTGAAGGCTTCTTGTATGTTCATGGGCAACTCTTTCTTTAGGTTAGGGAAGTTTTCTTCTATAATTTTGTTGAAGATATTTACTGGCCCTTTAAGTTGGAGGTCTTCACTCTCTTCTATACCTATTATCCTTAGGTTTGGTCTTCTCATTGCGTCCTGGATTCCCTGGATGTTTTGGGTTAGGGTCTTTTTGCATTTTGCATTTTCTTTGATTGTTCTGTCAATGGTGTCCATGTTATCTTCTGCCCCTGAGATTCTCTCTTCTATCTCTTGTATTTTGTTGGTGATTCTTGCATCTATGTTTCCTGACTTTTTTCCTAAGATTTCTAACTCCAGGGTTGTCTCCTTTTGTGATTTCTTTATTGTTTCTACTTCCATTTTTAGGTCCTGAATGGTTTTACTCAGTTCCTTCACCTGTTTGTTTGTGTTTTCCTGCAATTCCTTAAGGGATTTTTGGGTTTGCTCTTTAAGGGCTTCTATTTGTTTACTTGTGATCTCCTGTAATTCTTTATGGGATTTTTTTGTTTCCTCTTTAAGGGCTTGTACGTCTTTATCTGTTTTCTCCTGTATTTCTTTAAGGGAGTTATTCATGTCCTTCTTAAGTTCCTCTATCAGCATTGTGAGATGTGTCTTTAAATCCAAATCTTGCTTTTCTGGTGTTTTGGGATATCCACGGCTTGCTGAGGTGGGAGTACTAGGTTCTGGTGAAGCCAAGCAGTCTTAATTTCTGTTGGTAGGATTCTTGCATTTGCCTTTTGCCATCTCTTGATCTCTGGTGTTAGAAGTTCTTGGTGTCTTAGAGCTTGACCTTTCCTTGCTGCCCTGCAACTCCCCTTCCACTCCTGAGGTCTTTGCCTTCCAGCTGGTCTCACCTGAGTCCTTGGGCTGAAGTCTGCCCTGGAGGGAAGCTATCTCCTAGCAGGGAGGGGGCAGAGATGGTCTCTGATCCAGCTCTGTCACTCAGAAGCTGAGAGGTTCCTGTCCCTGCAGTCCTGCGACTCCCCCTGCACTTCCTGAGGCCTATGCCTCCAGGCTGGTCGTGCCTGAGTCCTTGGGCTGAAGTCCTCCCTGGAGGGAAGCTCTCCCCTAGCAGGGAGGGGGCAGAGATGGTCTCTGATCCAGCTCTGTCACTCAGAAGCTGAGAGGTTCCTGTCCCTGCAGTCCTGCGACTCCCCTGCACTTCCTGAGGCCTATGCCTCCAGGCTGGTCATGCCTGAGTCCTTGGGCTGAAGTCCTCCCTGGAGGGAAGCTCTCCCCTAGCAGGGACGGGGCAGAGATGGTTGCTGATCCAGCTCTGTAACGCTGAAGCTGACTTCATTACCCTTATATGGTTCAGGACTCCTTGCCCAGAGAATAGTGCCACAAAAATTAACTTAAAACAATCCCCACAGAAATGGACACAGGCCAATCCACTGTAATCTTTCCCTGAGACTCTCCCCAGGTGATTCTAGTTTGTGTTAAGTTGACAATTAAGCTAGCCACCACAATCGCACAAACTGATAGAGGTACTAGCAAGTATGCTCAGAAACCCTGAGGGAAAGAGGATAGGAAGTCAGAAAATATGCCAGCTAACAAACAGTAAAACAGAAATAATAGCTGAATCAGTAAGACCCTTGCAATTAACAATAATGGTGAATGATTCAGGCAAGGATCATCAATGGGTGTTAGAACATTAGGAATCAGAATCTCAAATCATCTTTGCATATGATGATAACTTTTCATCCTTGGCAAGCTTTCCTTACAATAAAGAAAATAAGAGGTAATGTCTCTGAAAAGAATCAAGCATAAACTTGCCAGTAAAAAATTATATTGTTTGCCTCCATGTGCTAGAATCGGTCAGTGCCTTAGGGTTTTACTGCCATGAACAGACACTGTAATCAAGGTAACTCTTATTTAACATTTAAACTGGGCAACATTTAACTGGGGCTGGCTTACAGGTTCAGAGGTTCAGTCCATTATCATCAAGGCAAGAACATCTCAGTATCCTGGCAGGCATGGTGCAGGAGAGGCTGAGAGTTCTACCTCTTCATCTGAAGGCTGCTAGTAAAAGACTGACTCCAGGCAGCTAGGATGAGGGTCTTAAAGCTCACACCCACAGTAACACACCTCCAACAAGGCCACACCTGGGCCAAGCATATTCAAACCATGACAGTCCACTCCCTGGCCCTCATAGGCTTGTTCAAATACATGCATCTATGGAGGCCATATCTAGCCATAACACAATGCAAAAGTACATTTACTCCAACTTCCAAAGTCCTCCTAGTCTAGAGCAGTATCAACAATGTTAAAGTTCAAAGTTCAATATCTCTTCTGAGATCCACCCAGTCAATTACCTGTAATCCCTAAATGAAGACAGGAAACCAGCTGGGCAAACTCCAAACTCAACATCTCCATGTCTGATGTCAAAGCAGTTTTCAGATCTCCACTCCTTTTTCATCTTTGTTCACTGCAACAAACTTCTTTTCCTGGGCTGGGTCCACTCCCTGTTAGCAGCATTCCTCAGGAGATATCCTATGGCTCTGGACTCAAAAATCTTGGGGTCTGCAAGGCAGCTTCAATGTTACAGCTTCTTGTTTCAATGTCTAGGATCTACACATGATCCTCTGGGCTCCTCCAAAGGGTTGGTATTACTTCATCAGCTCTACCCTCTGTACCACTCTAAGCTCAGGTTGATCCATCCCACTATTGCTGCGGTTGTTGGTGATCATCCTACAGTACTGGCATCTCCAATACACAGGAGTCTTCCACTGCAACTAGGCTTCACCAATAGCTTCTCAGGCTCTCTTCATGGTGCCAAGTCTCAAATGCTTTGCATGACCCCTTCAGTCCTGAGCCATCAACTGTAACTGAAGCTGCATCTTCACCAATGGCCTTCCATGGTCTCTCACAGTGCCAAGCCTCAGCTACTCTTCATGAACCCTTCATGCCATCAAAATCAGTATCATCTGGGTGACTTTTAAACATTACCAAGTACAGCTGCAGCATGAGGTACAACTTTGGCTATCTCTGGAACACAGTTTCTTTGTGCTCTTAAAAGATACTTCCCAGAATATTTCACCTCAATGATGCCAGTCTCTTCTTAATCACCACTACTTTGTTAGCTCCAACTAACCAGCATCAATTGTCCCAGTAGTCCCTTATATTTTTCATTCTTAAGCCAGAGCCAAATGGCTGAAACTGTCATTTTCTGCTGCTGGCTGGGGCTGGACCGTGGTCTCCCTTATTCTATTACAACCTTTCTGTTTTCTGACTCTCTCTTGACTTTCCTTGAATTTGCTCTATAGATTGACCTTGAACTCAGAAATCTACATGGCCTGTCTCCTGTGATGCTGGGATTAAAGGCATGTACCACCATGCCTCTATTTAAGCTTTTCTTCACCTAGAACCTGCTCTTTACTAGGCTGGCCTTGAATTCAGAGATCTCCTTGTCTTTGCCTCCTGGGATTAAAGGCTTATACTACCATGCCTGGATCTAAATTTGGATGGGTGGAATCTTGCCCCAACGTCATTACTCCCTTAATTCAATTTAATGTCCTTGAACACAGGATTCAGCTCCATTTCACTTCCTAGTACCCCTTTAATACTCAAACCATATATTTTATATTTTTCTTTTCTCAACTTGCTATGCTTGTTTAAAATGCACTTCATGAGATTTAATCAGAGAACAAAATTTCTGCTAGGTTCTTTTGAGATTTCCTTTGTCAATGTAATTAATATAAATCTCTTTACCTTAACCTCAGGTAGACTCTTCAAACAAGAGCAGGAAACAGACACATTCTTCACCTAAATACCACAAAATCATACTGAAATTCTTCTCCACTGAACCATCTTGGGCCAGGTCTGCACAGTTCAAATCATTCTCAGTAACAAATTCTTTCATAATCTTACTAGGATAGCCCATTCATCCCTACTTAAAGGATTCCACTGCATTCCAAATTCAAAGTCCCCAAATCTACACTGTTCCAAACAAAAGCATGGACAGGCCTATGGCATCAATACCCAACTCCTGGTACCAACTTCTGTCTTAGGATTTTACTGTTGTGAACAGACACCATGACCAAGGTAACTCTTATAAGGATGACATTTAATTGGGTCTGGCTTACAGATTCAGAGGTTCAGTCAATTATTATCAAGACAGAAACACAGCAGTGTCGAGAAAGATTTGGGACTGGAGTTGCTACAAGTTCTCCCTCTTGTTCCAAAGGCAGCTAGGAGAAGACTGGCTTCTAGGGAGATAGGATGAAGGTCTTAAAGCCCACACCCATAATGACACACTTCCTCCAACAAGGCCATACCTACTCCAAAAGTCCACCCCTCCTAATAGTGCCACTCACAGGGCCAAGCATATTCAAACCATCACAGTGAACAAACTGCCAATCTAAGCCATAAACAGATGAATAAATATATAAGTTGTAAAGATAGAGAATAAATAAAAATATAATGTTACTGTTTGTCTACCAGCCATATACCTGCAATTATAATCTACCAATCATGATGACATTAAATAAGCCAAGTTTTTCCTTCCCTCTTTCTGGTCTTCCTCATTCATTTTATTTTCCTCTCCCTCATAGAATTCATTCATTTTCTTTCTTCTTTCATTCACTATCTACAGGCAATCAATAGTGAATAAAACTATCAGACAATACCATTCTTATATATTTAACATTAACTATGCAGGCCAGGCTTAGTCTATAGAATATTTGCATGAGGATCTGAGTATGACTTTCTGCCCATGGTAATCCAAGTACTGGAAGCAGAGATTACTAGATACCTCATTTTTGAAGGTCAGCCAACTTAGCCTATATTGAAAGCTCTAGACATGTGAGAGAGCCTGTCTCAAAACATGAATTAAACAGCCTCTGAGAACCAGCAGCTGACGTTGTGCTCTGGCTTCTACACCCCTATACATACATGGGCATCCCTACCCCAACACACAAGCAAGCATACACACAAAATCAAATAAAACTTACTATGTACCGGGCAAAACCATTATCTTATTTAGCCAACACAAAACTCTGTGCCATTTTGTAGATGAAATTGAGGCACATGAAGGTTCAGCAGTTGGTAAGAGTAAACATCTGGCAAATGACTTAACACACTTCCAGGCACTCTGACACAAAACCCAGGACCCACAGTGCAGTCCCTGACTCTCTATAATGAAATGGGTAGGATGTCTGTCAAACCACATGAAGCAGTAACCTGAGTGCAAAGATAAAAGACCATTTGAGAATGACAAAGACAAGAATTACCTTCCCAAAGTCACACAGTAGGGGAAAGAAGAAGAGGATGAGAAGGAAAAACTGTAGCATTCTGTGTAGGCTTTCTCTGGCTTCCCCGATTAGAGCACAGTGGCCTCCACCTGCATAAGTGATGAGAATTGGCACTGGAATTGATTACTGAGCATCTGTTATGGGTCTCAGAGTGCATTAAACAAAAACAAAGTGAGGGAAGAAAAAAGCCTGTAATTAAGGGGCTTGCATTTGTATTGTGTTCAGAGTGGCTTTTCCTTGTTTTGTACCAGCAGACACATATGCCCACCCTACTCCATAGCAACCATATTTCTAAACAGTTTAAATCAACCTTAGTAGATAATTATTCTAAGGTCACAGTGAAGAACCAAACCGCCAGAACATCAAACCACCAAGAATATCTAAATGTGAACTATGCAGCATAATTTTTTTTTCATCAAAATTTAGTAGTAAGCTTTATTTTTGCTCCCTGAAAATAGTTTCACTTCTGCTCAGAATGCTTTAAGTTGGGCTCCTGATTAAAACGTTCATATGAAATCTCATCAAGACACTATCTTAAGATAAAGAATGTTGTATAAATTGTAATGACTTTAATCAGCACCCTGTTTGAAACTATTTAACTCTATCATGTAGCCCAACCAGTGCTTCAATTACGTCATTTATCGACTCTGTATTAATTATCATTATAGAGATTGATTTATATACCTTTTCACATCTTTGTTGCCAAATGATATAGCATTCTCCATCTCTCTGACACTTCATAATCCTCACCTTGATTCATTTGGCTCTCTCTACAGCTCAATGTTTCATCAACTCTTAGTCAAATTAACCTAATTGCCTCTTTACTTCTGTTTTTCTTCATTCAGGCTATCAATAAAAAACACCAGTGGTTCTCAGTTTTCCTAATGTTGCAACCCTTTAATGCTGTCCTTCTTGTTGTGGTGACCCCCCCCCCCAAAATAAAATTATTTTGTTTCTACTTCATAACTGAAATTTTGTCAGTTATGATTCCTAACATAAATACCTGCTATGCAGTGATTGAGAACCACTGCAGTGCACAAAGGCCATGTGACACAAACATTAGCAGGTCCTATTTAGGAATCCAAGTTTCTCAGTATCTCATCTTACCTGAGTAAATTCTTACCCTGTGTGATCATAAAGTTATCAGAAAAATGTAATGGAGAGCCTTTTGCATCCTTGGCTGATTAAAATTTATAGTCTGACCCGACTAATACAGAAGTAGAGGCTCACAGTCATCCATTGGACTGACCACAGGGTCCCCAATGAAGGAGCTAGAGAAAGGACCCAAGGAGCTGAAGGGTTTGAAGCCCCTTAGGAAGAACAACAATATGAACTAACTAGTACCCTTCAGTCCCTTAGTACCCAGGGACTAAACCACCAACCAAAGAGCACACATGGTGGGACTCGTGGCTCCAGCAGCATATGTAGCAGAGATGGCCAAGTCAGTCATCAATGGGAGGAGAGACCCTTGGCCCTGTTCTATGCCCCAGTGTAGGGGAATGACAGGGCTAGGAAGCCGGAGAGGGTGGGTTGGTGAGCAGGGGAAGAGGGGAGGGAACAGGGGTTTTTTGTTTTCGTTTTTTTTTTTTTTTTTTCAGAGGGGAAACTAGGAAAGGAGATATCATGTGACATGTAAATAAAAAAAATATCTAATAAAAAATAAATAAGTGAACTTATAGTCTGTTCTCATGTCTAAGGCAATGGAGAAGGAAGATAACTAGGAAAAAAGTATTTGGTGACAAAAGTATAAGTTTGTCTCAATAGAGTCACATCTTGAATTAAATGTTACTTGGGCTAACATAAAAACGTTTACATTTTTAAGATCACATGCAAAGAAAGTAGAAGGCAGAAGTGTCAAGGTGCACTGCCTTGCAAGGAAGGCAGCTTTGAATGTTCAATCGCTCTGAGTGATCCAACACAGGGACAAGAGGGGATGCTGGGCTGCTGCAATGCTTTTCTTACAGCAGGTCAAGATTATCTTCTGGGCAATGGGGCTGCTTTACAGTTATCTCAAGCTCAAAATGTCTACATAGAAAGTCAAAATGGTTACGTTTCCCCCTAAAGTCTAAAGCACTGCACTCTACCAGACACGCATCCTTAGAACAAAGACTAAACTAAACTACGTACAGCCACTAGCCAGTAAGATCAATGAGAGAAATACAAGAAAAAGAGGGTACTGACATTAGGCACTGTGGACAAACACTTATTAGAAAGGACTTGGGTGGGGCTAACTTGTTTGTCTAAAGTTTCCTACAGAGTACAGTAGATATGTCGCCAGATCTGGCTTTACTTTGTAATCTACAAATCCCAATTGCTATATAATACATAATTTAAAAAAATTCTTAACTGAACTAAGTATAGACTGATGTCATATTCTTTCTAGTTTGGATTTGAATTCTTCATATTATCTTGCTTTGCCACCCGAGTCATTTATGACCTCTTTCACTCAGCACTGTTAGGACACCCTAACTCTCCTTCTCCAAGGATGCAGTGCACACATGCACACTAACAGTTCTAAAGCTGTAGTTATCTAGAGGGCTTGTCAAGTCACTCGCTGGACTCCAACCCTAGGCTTTTCAATTTACTGGGTCTAGGGTGGAGTCTAAAGGTATATATTTCAGCCAAGTTGTAGTTGCTGACAAACATGCCAGGAACTGGGAAGTAGGTAGCAGCATGTCCATTTCCTCTGCAATGAACTGAAAACTCTCCAGTCGGACACTCTGGATTCTTCCAATCTTTTTGCTCTGCTCACCCTAAAATTATATTGCTCGGATCCCTGAGTAGACTTGGCTCCAGCTAAACTTGTCCACCTGTATATCATCCCAATACATCATGCACTCCAATTTTTTGCCTCAATCTTACATAGAATGCCTTTATACCTTCTTGTAGATTATACCCCAAGAACACAACTTCTGTGAAGTTGCGCCAACATTCCTGTTACCTCCTCTAGGCTCCTACAGCATTATCTCCTCAGACTGATGAAATAATGAACACAGAGAGCAGTCCAAAAAGATATGAGTTTGAATCTAGTTCTTCATAAGCTTTGTAACATGGTATGCCATTTACCTATTCTGAATTTCTTAAATATAAATATTAGTTTTTACTTCTATTGAGTTCCATAAAGGATTAATTAAGACAATTTAAAGCATAACACAGTAGCATCATAAAATTCAAATTGTGGTCATTGTCTTCCTCCATACTTTCGCATAACCATGCCTTTCCCACTACATGTGCATCCATTTGACTAACCATCTGAGTCTACTTGACTGCCGAGATAGAATATTTCTGAAGGGACAACAGTGTTATGGTGATGAGGGCTTAGAAGACAGTGCTTGCACTAAAATGCTTGCTTGTCAATATGTCAATCTGATCTCCATAAATTACATTAATACAAGACAAAAAGCAAACACAACAACAACAAAAGCAGGTGTGAAGGCACATGCTTATGATCCCAAGGCTGGGAGGAAAAGACAAATGGGTTCCTGAAAGTCATGGCCCGCCATCCCAACCCATTTGAAAAGTTCTGTGCTAGTGAAAGACTCAGATTGCTCATCAAAAAGGGTAGATGCTGCCTACCCGAGGAATATGGTGCTAAAGGTACAACACTGGACACTATCTTCTAACATACACGCACACACACACACACACACACACACACACACACACACAGAGAGAGAGAGAGAGAGAGAGAGAGAGAGCGAGAGGGGGGGGGGAGAGACAGAGACAGAGAAATAGAAAGAGACAGAGACAGAGAGAGAAAGACAGAAAGACAGATGTCTAACTCATCCTATTCACAATTAGAGCCTGTTAAATTTCTAGATTAAATTTTACAAGTAATCTAAAACAAATGGCTCCATAATGCTGTTTTGTTACATAGAACCTCTTTGTAAGTAATTATAGTTATAATTTAAATACTTTTATTACAAAAATAAGAGTCATTTAACACTGAGAAAAACAAAGGATCTCATGATCTCAGAGGTGAATGAAAGGTCAAATCATTACAAAAGCATCAATAAAATGAAAGGTCTTTTTGCTCTAAGTTTGAAGACAGAGGCTCTAATCCTGGTAGTTAAAAAAAAATATCAAAATAGCCTGGAGGTGATGCTGTCAGAAAACAATGGGCTACCTGCTGAGGGCATTGCATAGTCATATGTTCTCCCAAAATGAGTCTTGGTATGAATATTCACACTAAATACTGTTCAGAGTGACCAAATGAAATGGTCCTGTGAGGACTCCTTAATTATGAAGGCAAACAACAATGGATTGCAATGCATATCCTGTTCTCTGGCATTGCTAGCTTTTGCTGCATTACGAAATGGAGACTAATGCCACCCTTTTTCATAGAGCTTCAGAGGAAAGCCTTGCCAGAGAAAAAGAAACTATGTTTCTCTAACCACCAACTCGAAACATCATTGTTCATAAGTATTTTTCACAAAATATATTTATAATTTTGACATTTGGATAGTTTCTTTCAAATACAAATCAGAGTGCTCCAAAAGGACAAGATACTCTAATCTTACTATGAAGAATTTATACAGCATGGTCAGTGAACAGTAGGAACTGGGTCAGCTGGTTTGTTATCATATCTGTTAGGATTTACCCTACAATCTCAATACAGTTCATTTCTTAAACAGACATTTCCAGAATCCTACTATATTTCAAATGTTATGCTGGATATTACAAATAGATTTTATACATTCTAACCCCACCTCTTTCTCTCTCTCTCCCTCCCTCCGTGTGTGTGTGTATGTGTGTATAGAATCTATGGCTTTCTGAAACTTAGAGCACTGTGGCACTGTGTGTGTGTGTGTGTGTGTGTGTGTGTGTGTGTGTGTGTGTGTGTATTCAGATAATTGGGCAAACTGAAAAGTTTTTGATTTCACCAGATTCATTTTCCTTGCAAATAAAGATAAACTTGATTTCTCAGCCTCCATGTATTGGCACGCTAGCCAAGAGAAAGCGAGTGGAGGAGATGATATGCTATTTCAGGACCTAGATAAGAATAACCCTGGGAAAGCCTTCCTCTGGGCTATAAGCTTTCTATCAGCTTCTTCTTTGGCTCCGTGCAGAAGACTCAGGTCTCAAAGGTGTAGAGCTATAAGATGGAAAGAAGTAGCTGCCTTCTGTTAACAGGTTTGTGAGCAATACAAAGACTTCTATTGAATTAAGTGACTGGTATGTAAAGGTGCTTTTTAGCAGTGGTCTATGCTATCAAAGTACATGCCCAAACTGCCTCTAGCACATTACAAATAAGGCCAAGGAAAGAGAAAAGACTAAGGACTGTGTGATGGGTAAGACAGACCTGAAGAAGAATCAATAGGTAGGTGGATACATGCACCTTGAGCTCATGGCAGAATATTTACAGAACTGATAGAAAATGCTTAAGTAGAACATTTTAATCTGTGGCCAAAGAAATAGAAAGAAAAAGAGAGGAAGAATAAAGGTCAAAGGGAGAAGAAGGGGTAGCAGGAGGAGAGGGACATAGGAAATGGAGGGGCATTACAGAGATGGGGAACATAGGGAAAGGGAGAGGCACAAGAAGGGGGAGGGACATGAGGGAGAATAGTTCATAGAAAGAGGTGTACTTGAAAAAATGTTCACAGGGTCCCCAGTGAAGGAGCTAGAGAAAGGACCCAAGGAGCTGAAAGGTTTGCAGCCCCTTAGGACGAACAACAATATGAACTAATGAGTACTCTCAGAGCTCTCAGGGACTAAACCACCAACCAACCACATGGTGGGACTTATGGCTCCAGCAGCATATGTATAGCAAAAGATGGCCTAGTTGGTCATCAGTGAGAGGAGAGGCCCTTGGTCCTGTGAAGGCTCTATGCCCCAGTGTAGGGGAATGCCAGGGCCAGGAAGCGGAAGAGGGTAGGTTGGTGAGCAGGGGAAGAGGGGAGGGAACAGGGTTTTTTTTTTTCTAGAGGGGAAACTGGGAAAGGAGATATCATTTGAAATGTAAATAAAGAAGATGTCTAATAGAAAAAGAGAGAGAAGGGAGAAAAAAAGAAAAAATGTTCTAAAAATCTAGATTATTGGAGAAATTGGTTGCTCTTTGTGGCTTTAATGAATTCCTTCCTAGTGCTCACAAAAGCCACATGAAGTACGACGTGGTGAGTGAAGCATGTGGAAATACAGATAGAAACATAAAATATGCTCAACAGAAACTGAGTTTTTGAGAGAACAAAGGAATTTTTTTTTCATCTTGATTTTTACTTTTGAGGACGAAAGAAATATGCTAGCTCTCTGAATATTATCTCTAAATATTCAGCTCTCTGAAAGGTTACTTTCCTATGGAGAAATGAAGAAAATGATGCCCCATCTGCATGATCCTTCAAGTTGATGTCAAGGCATGTGTGAAGATACTCAAAGACACGGTATGTCATGGCTAGCATTATTTTTACATCTATACATGTTGCCAAAATGGGTTCTAGCATTACGATGTCAGTAGGATGTTGACTATAAAAGTCCATGAAAATTTATAATCAGTCCAGATTAGACACATGAAGAAAGGATGCATTTACACAGTGCAAGTTCCTGACCCCAAGCTTTAAAGGCTAATATCCTGAAGGCCCATGCTGAGATATTCTCACTCCAGGCTGTAGCCTAGGTTTCCAGATGTCTTAATTATGCTGAGAGAAAAATAAAAAGGAAAATCAAACAAATAAAAGACATGCCAATGAGCCCTGGTGCACATTTAGTCATCTGGGAATACATTAGTCTTATGAGTTCCAGTTCTTTAATAAAGATTCATGGCTAGATTCCAGTTTTATGCAGCAACAGACTCATTTCACAATTTATGCCTCGTGACAAGTGAAATCATGGTGAATGACCACAGATTGCTTAGTATGCTCTTCCAAGGAGTAGCTGAGGTGTTCTGGGAAGTAAGCTAGCCCTATTTGGATTTCTCTCCTGGGAAGACTAACCATCCAAAGGATATGATCAAATCATTATTTCAACAGTCTTGAATTCATTAAAGACTTTACAAAGAGCATTATTTTTAGCTTTGTGACTCTGGTGTAACTAGAACTTCACTCTCAAAACTCCTGGTGGGCAATTTTTTAACCTGTACTAACCTGCTCCCCAGGGAGGACATCTTATCCTTGTAAAATAAAAATTCTACATCGTCCACTTTGTACTTCGGTACAACTGTTTTCTGTGAATCCCAGGTGATGAGTACTAAGGTAAACCAGCTAAGTCCTCACAGCTCCAAATAGCAATTTTGAAGAATACAGTTTTCCTTTATAATAGAAATAAAAATCCAGCTCTGGAACCTCAATAAATTTTTTTGTTTGTTTTTTAAGACAGGGTTTCTCTGTGTATCCCTCACTGTCCTGGAACTTACTCTGTAGACCAGGCTAGCCTTGAACTCAGAAATCCACTTGCCTCTGCCTCCCAAGTGCTGGGATTAAAGGCATGCACCACCACTGCCCGGATAATTATTTTCAACTGCTTCTGCATTTTTTTACATTTCAGTCCAGGCTGCATTAAGTGACACTTCTTTTCTCTACTTTCCTCAAGTACTTTATTCATTTTAACCAGTATGTGATTATGCCATATATGGCTATTAAACCAGGCCAAATCGATGCAGGTCAGTTTTTAGAACTTTTATCCACTGCAATACTGTAATTCCTTCTAGGGCTAAGATTCAATGAAGCACTTTGACCTGAGAAAGTGAGTGCATGCTGTCTCAGGAGACTGAGTCACCAGAAGCACTTTAGTTCAATAGTTCAAGTCCATATTGAACAAATAGTAAAACCCTGGAGGTCGGGTCACAAATATAACTCGTAAAAATTAAAATTAGGGGTTCAGGACTTAATAGCACCTATTACTCTTGTAGATGACCAGGTACCTACCCACAAGGCAGTTCACAACCATCTCTAATTCTAGTTCTAAAAATGCATATATACAGGCAAACGCTATAAACATAAGATATGTTAAAGTAATACAAAGTAAATAAATATGTTGCCATTACCTCAACAGGGTTCCCTAACAGACAAGTCTTCTACTGTCTTCAGATAATACCAACCAAACATTTATTTATACAGAAATCTACAGATAAACAAGTATTTTTTCATAAGTTTACTTCATTTAGGCTTAAAAAGCATTTTATGTACATATAATCATTCACTTGTCTGTACAGGATAGTCACAGAGCCAGAGACGATAAAGAAACACAAGCAGTTCACACAGTTGTCCAGAAAGGTCACATTCTATGACAGGAGAGACATTCCCATCATGTCACCCACTATGTTTTTGTTTGACTTCTGTAGCAACATGGAAAACAGCCTGGCCTCTGCAGTCATTAGGAATTTTGGATGAAGCACAGACATTAAGTCAGCTCTCCCTCCAATGTAGTACACAGTATGTTAATTATAGAAAGAATGTTATGGGATCATTTTGAATGTGAAAAACCTTTTTGAGGAATTCATAAATGATGCTTGGAATCCTAAACAGGCCAAAGAAAATATTACAATGAAATTACCAAATGTGGGATGGGGAGGAAATTCCATGAGCTATCAGTATTTTCATTTGGATGGTTTGTTTTTATTTCATAATTTCTTCTTGTTCATTGAAAACTAATTTTTGAAGGTATTCAAACAAACATCACAACTCACCTGTAGATGGAAAAGGAGGCTACTGATCGAATGAGGGATGCCACGGCCCCCACCTTGGCAGCCTCCACAGCTCCCTGAACCCGGTACTGCACTGTCTTCCCATAGCCAGTGTAAGGCTGGTTATAAACAATGATCTTCCCTCTTGCCTCTGATGCCCTTCTTTGAAGTTCATCAAAAGAAGCCACCACCAGCACTTCTGCTGTGATACCTAGAAGTAAAAGTTGAACAAATTAACTCAGGATTTCCCAACAGCCAGGAGGAGTTGGCATACAAAGGGTTCCATATATTCTGTTGGCTGCATCTGGAACACTGAGTGGAGAGGATTGAAGTTTGAGAGCTAGTTACCATTGGAGCAAGACTACAAGTTAGCCATAGGCCCTAGAGAAACACAACACATTCAAAATAATAGAACATAGAATTCAAGCTTGCATTAAGTCACAAATTGCTTGAAAAAACACTTTTCCTTCCTTTCCTAAGAAATCATGAATTTCTTCAGAGTACAATATTATTTTTTAATAAAATTGCATTTCCTGAGTCTTAGCATTAATTCATCCCTTCATAAAGCTATTTTGGTATGTTACTAAACACTCTCAATTTCAGCCGAGGGCAACAACCTAGAAAGAATGTGCTTAGAAGACACTGTTTTCCATGAAACCAACTTTCAGCAAACAACATGCCTTCTCCTTAGAGCAATGAAAGTCAGCTTGTTTTCTTTTTTGGATAAAAACACTCCAAAAGGATGTGGACACTTCCTGTGCATCACGACTTAAAATAAGTCATCATCAAAAATTACACTAACATCCTTCCAAAAAAAAAAGAAAGAAAAGAAACTTGGAACATGTATAAATGCCCTAGAATCTGTTTGTTCTGGTGAGATGTGCTCACTTGCTCATATCTTTTTCCCACTTTACCATACCTTTCTGATTAAAGGAGAAGAGTTCTGTCTTCAAGAATTCAGGCAAACTCATGCATACATATATATGAGTATACATTATATGTTTATATATAACATATATACACATATATACATATATGCATGTACACATATATACACACATACAAACACACATATATGCACATATACTTATGTAGACTTATATACACAAACACATACACATATATATGCTTACATGTATATATACCTACACACATACATAATACACATTCACATACATACTAACACACACATACACACACACAGAGAGAGACATAAACACACCCACATGAACTCATATAGAGGAAAGATGCAGTGCTAAATTTAACAAAAGTCATCTATTCTGGTTTTGCTTTATGTATATGCTGGGAATTAATTTTAAGGTCTTGTCTATGCTAGTCAAGAACTCAAATGCTAAGCCACATTCACAGTTCCTAACATCTAATATTCTATGACTTTAGTCATGCAATCATTAAATATATCAGTAATTTGAAGTAATGTGTAAATATGTTATATTTTCTTAATATTATAAACTTGAAGAATTAGGGTGTTGGGATTTTTTTCTTTTTGGAGGGATTGTTTTATTTTGAAAGTTTACAAGTTGCCATTATAATGGTAGCTGTTACTTGGAAAATCCTTTAGCAAAGTACTAACATACTAGAATATTCTTAATTTCAATATCAATTCCACCATAAGAATCCCTCTGGGAGATTTTCTCTCTGGTCACTTTCTACAGCAGGAGCAGCCAGGAGGCACAGGCCTCAGGAACTGCAGGAGAATCTCAGGGCAGCAGGGACAGGATCCTCTCAGCTTCAGAGTGACAGAGCTGGATCAGCCACCATCTCTGCCCCTTCCCTGCTAGTGGAGGGCCCGCCCCCAGGGCATGCCTTCACACAGAGACTCAGGCAGGACCAACCAGGAGGCACAGGCCTCAGGAGTTGAAGGGGAGTTGCAGAGCAGCAGGGACAGGACAAGCTCTAATCAGAGACACCAAGAACATCTAACACCAGAGATCAAGAGATGACGAAAGGCAAATGCAAGAATCCTACCAACAGAAACCAAGACTGCTTGGCTTCATCCGAACCTAGTACTCCCACCACAGCAAGCCCTGGATATCCCAAAACACTGGAAAAGCAAGATTTGGATCTAAAATCATATCTCACAATGCTGATAGAGGAACTTAAGAAGGACATGAATAACTCCCTTAAAGAAATACAGGAGAACACAAGTAAAGAGGTACAAGCCCTTAAAGAGGAAACAAAAAAATCCCATAAAGAATTACAGGAGATCACAAGTAAACAAATAGAAGCCCTTAGAGAGCAAACCCAAAAATTCTTTAAGGAATTGCAGGAAAACACAAACAAACAAGTGAAGGAACTGAGTAAAACCATTCAGGACCTAAAAATGGAAGTAGAAACAATAAAGAAATCACAAAAAGAGACAATCCTGGAGTTAGAAATCTTAGGAAAGAAGTCAGGAAACATAGATGCAAGCATCACCAACAGAATACAAGAGATAGAAGAGAGAATATAAGGGGCAGAAGATAACACAGACAACACTGACAGAACAGTCAAAGAAAATGCAAAATGCAAAAAAACCCTAACCCAAAATATCCAGGAAATCTAGGACACAATGAGAAGACCAAACCTAAGGATAATAGGTATAGAAGAGAGTGAAGACCTCCAACTTAAAGGGCCAGTAAATATCTTCAGCAAAATTATAGAAGAAAACTTCCCTAAACTAAAGAAAGAGATGCCCATGAACATACAAGAAGCCCATAGAACTCCAAATAGACGGGACCAGAAAAGAAAATCCTTCCGTCACATAATAGTGAAAGCACCAAATGCACAAAACAAAGAAAGAATACTAAAAGCAGTAAGGGAAAAAGGTCAAGTAACATATAAAGGCAGGCCTATCAGAATTACACCAGACTTCTCACCAGAGACTATGAAAGCTAGAAGATCCTAGGCAGATGTCATACAGACCCTAAGAGAACACAAATGCCAGCCTAGACTACTATACCCATCAAAACTCTCAATCACCATAGATGGAGAAACCAAAGTATTCCATGACAAAACCAAATTCACACAATATATTTCCACAAATCCAGCCATTCAAAGGGTAATAAATGGAAAACTCCAACACAAGGAGGGGAACTACATCCCTGAAAAAGCAAAAATGTAATCTTCCAACAAAACTAAAAGAAGATAGAGACATGAAAGGAATGCCAGCTCTAACTACAAAACTAACAGGAAGCAAAAATTACTTTTCCTTAATATCTATTAACATCAATGGACTCAATTCACCAATAAAAAGACATAGACTATCAGATTGGGTACGTAAACAGGACCCAACATTTTGCTGCATACAGGAAACCCACCTCAGTGACAAAGACAGACACTACCTCAGAATAAAAGGCTGGAAAACAATTCTCCAAGCCAATGGTCCCAATAAAAAAGCTGGAGTAGCCATTCTAATATCAAATAAAATCGACTTTCACCCTAAAGTGGTCAAAAAAGATAAGGAGGGACACTTTATATTCATCAAAGGTATGATCTACCAAGATGAACTCTCAGTTCTGAACCTCTATGCTCCAAATGCAAGGGCAACTACATTCATAAAAGAAACTTTACTAAAGCTCAAAGCACACATTACACTGCACACAATAGTAGTGGGAGATTTCAACACCCCACTCTCTGTAATGGACAGATCATGAAAACAGAAACTAAACAAGGACACAGTGGGACTAATGGAAGTTATGAAACAGATGGATTTAACAGATAACTATAGAACTTTTTATCCTAAAACAAAAAGATATACCTTCTTCTCAGCACCTCATGGTACCTTCTCCAAAATTGACCATATAATTGGTCACAAATCAGGCTTCCACAGATACAAGAAGATTGAAATAATTCCTTGTATCCTATCAGATCACCCTGGACTAAGACTGTTCCTCAATAACAACATAAACAATAGAATGCCCACATACATGTGGAAGCTTAACAACACTCTACTCAATGATAACTTGGTCAAGGAAGAAATAAAGAAAGAAATTAAAGATTTTCT
>JADRCD010168944.1:0-41011 GCA_019843815.1 Montemys delectorum | reverse complement strand
AAGAAAGAAAGAAAGAAAGAAAGAAAGAAAGAAAGAAAGAAAGAAAGAAAGAAAGGAAGAAAGAAAATCAGGGGGTAGAGGGATGTCTCTGGGATAAGAGTACTTGCTGTTCTTGCAGAAGAGCCAGCCTTGGTTCCCAGTGGCCACATGACAGCTGATAGCCACCCACAACTCTAGTTTCAGGAGATCTGATAGCTTCTTCTGACTTGTCAAGGAATCAGGCACACACTTGGTATGTACACATACTTTCAGGCAATACAGTTATAGATAGATAGATGATAGATAGATAGATAGATAGATAGATAGATAGATAGATAGATAGATAGATAAAACATCTGTAAAAGAAAAAGTAAGAGAACGTATACTAAGTAATTGCTGCCCTTCAACTCCAGAATCCTTCATGGTTGCCTTACCACTGGAATCATTGAAGAAAAACAACAGTGTCTGAGCAGTGATGAAACAGTCCTCTGGGACAGTAAGTCGTATTTCCTGTGCACCAAATTTTCATTGTCTTGTTAGGGATAAAATGAAATAATAAAATGATATATCTAGGAAACAGAGACTGTGCAAACCATCACTGTGTTTCTGTGCAATTCAGAAAGCCACAAAGAGTCAGATGATAATTAATTGACTTGCAAAAATCATTTCTTCTTTTTCCAAATATTAGATATTTCCTTCTATTACACAGAATTTAGATTTCTTTAAAGATTTCAGTTGGTCTTTAGTAGGACTTAATACTTAAATACAAACAGCCCTTGTTGTATATCATAACAATATCTGACATCATTTCCTAATTAAATTTTATATACTGTACTATGAAGACCCTTATAATATTTTCATTCATTCTTTGAGAAATTCATAAATCAGACAATGCATTTTGATCACATTTCCTCCTTTGACTCCTTCCACATCTATCTCCACTCCTTTCTTCCTCCAAATCTGTGTTCTCTTAAAAAAAAAATAACCAATGAAAATACTTTTAAGTACTCAGTTATTATGTGTGTATGCATAAGAGTATGTGTGTATATGTGCGTATGCATGGCATTCATGTGGGGGTCATTGATGAAATCAGTTTTCTCCTTCCATCATGAGGTTCTAAAGATCAGATTTGGGCAAGAAGGCTTGGTGGCAAGTACCTTCTTCTGTCTCTGATTATCATAGAGTCATTAATCTTGTAGAAAGGATATTCCTCAAAGGAAGAACATGAACATATGTACATCGTTGTACAAACAAGCTGTTTACCCACAGCAAGCATCAACACTCATGGTGGTCCACACACTGCTGACAGCACAAGGCCAGAAGATGAGGGTATGTCTATGTCTCAGCAAAACAGTACAATGCTGGGATCTTCAGGACAGGGCAGACCAGGGTCCCACCCAGCTATCTTATTGTCTGTGCCTATGTTTGCTATCCAATTCTAAGGATCAAGGGGCTGGGGTCATGGTATACTGATTCATAAAGTAATCTGAAAGGAACCTAGGGTAAGACTGAATAGTTATGTCAAATAAAAGACTGGGCTTTTGATCTGCAAAAGATGAGTTATCCAGAGAGGTTTTTAGAATTGAAAACAAAAAACAAAACAAACAAACAAACAAAAAAAACATTGTCTCAAGTAGGGAGCTGTCTAGAAATCTCTAGAGAAAGCAGAACATAAAGAGAACATTTTGAAAAGCTGTCTTGAGCAGATCATAGGCTATCAGCTTGGACCAGGATTTGACTTCAAGTCATTTGTTTCACCACTTCTATACACCCCTTCTCTCAGTAACCCCTCTGCAAGCCAAGGCTGGTCTTTGGCATACCTAAGAATGGCTTCATGAAAGATTTCTAATTGCAAATTCTAGAGACCCCACTTCATTCTTATAAGAACTGAAGTTATTGAAATGAAAGAAAAGCCATGCAATTATCCAGTTTAATTATTATAGTTGATGTAAAATTTTTCTCCTTTGGCAAGATTCATCAGAGCTCAGTCTACTTTTCAAAGTATCCAGCTGATTACACCCATAACTTCAAAGGTGAAACAGAATAATTTGTTTGGTATTAGTAAGGTGAGTATGTCTTTGAGTTAGCTGACACTTTGGAACACTTACAGGAGGGAGAAAAGTGAACATTTCCTGTATTGATAATGGATGAGGATTTACTATAAATTACCACTAATTCACACAGTCATTCTAGAAGCTTATTATTTGTCCATATTTAGAAAAACAGAATATTTCTGGCATAAAATAGTTCAGAAACTAACCAGAGAGCACAGTTAATGAAAGGCAGAACAAAAATCCAAGGCCAAGCTGAGACTCATTCCCTTCTCACTAACGGACTGACAAGATCAAGAGTTGGAAGAAGAAAAAGCCTACAAATCACTGCATGCCAGCAGAAGAAGATCTCAAGGGAGCATCTCAGGTAACGGAGATGGTCAGTGTTGTTCTGTGTGACAAAACTCGTCAAACATGTGTAAAAACTTCTCCAATCACAGCTGATCAATTGATCACAGTGATCAATTTTCCTTGTTGAAGTACAGGAGTTCTACCTACATTTGCCTGATTTCTGGTTTGGTTCTGAAGATAGCTGGCACAGACCTCTTGAGATCTTCATTCTTTTACCTTAACTTTTCAACAAGTTTCCTAAGAGCAGCCATAACTTCTTTATTCCTCAAGCTATAGATCACAGGGTTTAACGTGGGTGCCACCACAGCATAGAACAGAGCAACCATCTTCTCCTTGTCCTCAGATGAGGCAGAACGTGGCCCTAGGTAAGTGAAGATTGTGGCTCCAAAGCACATACAAACCACAGTGAGGTGAGAGGCACAAGTTCCAAAGGCCTTGTGACGCCCTTGAGTAGAGCGAATGTGCAGAATGGCAATGACTATCCGAGAATAAGAGAATAGAACCAGGCAACATGGAAGCATGATCACCAAAAGCCCTGAGATAGCCACCATGACCTTGTTGAAAGAGATGTCTACACAGGCTAGCCGAAGCACCGCAAGGGTCTCACAAGCAAAGTGATTAATGACATTGTGACAGAGAGGAAGACGGAAGGTGATTACTGTCTCCATCAGTGAATTCAAGAAACCAGCCACCAAGCAACTGGCAGCCAATCCCACGCACAGTCCTCCATCCATGATGACAGTGTAGTGCAATGGATGACATACTGCCACATAGCGGTCATAGGACATAGCTCCCAGAAGGAAGAACTCAGAACCACCCAAGGCTAAGGAGACACACAGCTGAAGCACACAGCTGTGGAAAGGGATGAGCTTTCGGGCTGAAACCAAGTGAGCCAACATTTGTGGGGCAATACTATTCCCATAGCAAAGATCCACTATAGACAGAACACTAAGGAAGAAGTACATGGGAGTATGAAGCCTGCTGTCCAGCCTGATGAGGAGAAGAATCAGAGAGTTCCCAACAACAGTTATGACATACATGGCAAGAATTAGGACAAAGAGAAAGACCTGAATGTTTTGGTCACTGGAAAGCCCCAAGAGGATGAACTCATTCACCCATGTCTGGTTGACAAATTCCTGGCCCATGAATTTCACAACTGGACAGTTATTTTTTCAAACCATGCCTCAAAATGACACTTCTCAATTTCAAGACCATCCACACTGAAGATCACAGTAAGATGTAATGGTGCTTCTGAAATTCAAAAGAAAAGAAGTGAGATCGTCAAGATTTAAATTATTGGAATAACATTTCTTCTCCAAAATACCTACCCTTAAATGGCAAGAAAATCCAGTAATTTTAGATTCAAAGTCTTATTTGACTTAGTATTTAGGGGATGAGGCCTCTCTTTGTGGTAAGAAGGTTTTGTGAACAATAAGTCTCTGGATTCTAGATGATGTCCAATTTCATTTAACTTTTTGGTTACTGGATTTCTCCTGTAGAGATCTCATATTAAGCCTCCATAGTAGAATACATCCATAAAATATTTTGAAGGATCTTCATATGTATTGAATCACTAAGCAATTTAATATTATTTTGCATAATTTTGGTTTTGTGTGTGTGTGTGTGTGTTTGTGTGTGTTTAAAAGTGTTTCACAAGTTTATTGAGAGTTTATTCTATACCACCCACATTATATCAGTGGGCCAGGTATTCCACTGTAATTCAAAATGTCAATTTTAATACTTGGTGTTACATTATAGCAAAAACTAATCCCATATGCCTTCAAGGTGGATTTAATGAAGTGTGCAATAATATTATGTTCCTACTGAGTAGTAATATTTTCCTAGTGGTGACACCTTGCATTTCCACTGGAAGAGAGATTCATCCTTACGAGTAAAGAGAGAAGAGTAGAAGATGCAGCACTAACCATAGAGCATATATAATAGTGATATTGCTTACCAGCTGTGATGGGTTATGCTTGCAATATAAATATTTTGAAGGCAGAGGCAGAAAGATTTCCACGAATTACATCCTAGCCTGGGTTGTTTGATGAGTCCCAGGCATCCTGGGGTACAATGAGATCCTGCCTAAAATACACCAAGAAAAAGAAACAAAAAAGGTAGTAGTGTCACTTGTTGGATGGTTTGATTTAGCAGCTTATTTAGGTTCTGTGCAGCAAAGGAGAGAGCAGGTGAAATGGGAACTCAATTAGAAGAGCAGAATGGGCAAAGACACTTGCAATGCATCTCTGATAAGTTGTCCATGACCAGAGTGTCCTCCAGAAAACATCTGCAATTCGAAAACAAAAGGGAACATAAAATAATCCAAGCTTATAATCAAATTATTACTAGAACACCACACTTTTCTCAAGAGAGACAAATGGCCAGCAGGACTGTGAAAACCAGCACCGCTGTGAATAAAGTGCTACCCAAAATGACAATAAAGCATTACCTCACACTGTTAGCAACTTTTGACCCACGAGGGTGTTTTCTTCCCGTTTGCTCAGTCACGGAAGGGAGAAAGGAAGGCATTACTCCAGAATGAAGATCATATCTGATGACTTGAAGAGAGTCCTGTAACAGTACACTCAGGTGATTATCCCAACAGCTTCTACAACACTAATTACAGAGGGGTAGCCCACGCTGGTGCCTGCTGATGGGTTCTCCTCTGAGTTTTTGGAATGTTCATTAGATGTAAAATTTTTAGGGTACCTAAGATTAATGCCCAGTGTCATGAAAACAGCAATAGTCATTCCTTTAAAAGCTTTTGTTATACTTCCTCTTTACACTTAAATATATTTTTATTCCACCACATTGTACATAAGATAAAGGAAAATTTATTATTATCTTTATTATTTTAGAATCATTACACTAGCTAGAAAATGTCTTCAGCCTCCTTTAAATAAATGCAGGCTGTTGGTGTTTACAATGCTTTTGTATGAAGATGTAAGCCAACTTCAGCCACTCTAACACTTTTGAGAAGGAAATCAGTAGCTGAAAAAAACACAGTGCAAAATACAGCTTAATAGAAAACTCATCCATCCTTTCTCGTCCATTACAAATGGCTCCTTTCTCTTAGAGAATGTATTCTGAGGTCATCTCTTAGAGT
Organism: Montemys delectorum; assembly: GCA_019843815.1. NCBI lineage: Eukaryota > Metazoa > Chordata > Mammalia > Rodentia > Muridae > Montemys > Montemys delectorum. Next base: position 35,524 of record JADRCD010168944.1, on the reverse strand, counting down.
TATTTGATGCTCAAGAGAACTTTCCAAACAAGTAATTATAACTAACCCATCTGGAGACATAAGTTTACATCCTAAGCACTTGAGATGAAAAATTCAAAACTTATTTCTTTAAAGTAGAAATGTTTTCCCCCTTTCCCTTTTTGTTATCTTTTTCTCATGACAGACTGGCTACAGACATCTGCAATTCTGCCATTAATTTTTTTTTTTACTCTGTCTTAAATAGAAATATATGAACATATGTTGCTAACAACATGGAATTCAAATAATATTTATTTTTTGCTTACTGTTTTGCCATAGGGTTGAAACAAAAATTTAAAACAAAAATAAAACAATATATACCAGTATACAATAAATGACTTTAAAAACTTTGTACTGTGACATGTTCTTTAAAGGAATAACAATAATTCTCTCTAAATTGTATGTTAGACATTAATAAAACACCAGCCCTGTCCCCAAAGACTTCATATGTAACTGAGACAGCAATGATCCCAGATGTACACAGGATGATACTTATACAAACACACACACACACACACACACACACACACACACACACACACACATAGAGTTGGATCTGAAGGTCACTCCAAAAGATGGAACTTGTGATTGGCACTTTAAACCTGATCAAGAATCCATAACTAAGGAAGTCATAGGCCCTAGAAACAGTAGTAAGTTGATCTGGCATCAAAGCACCTTCTAATCTGTGTATGTACAAAAGACAAAGGCTACTAGCTGTCTTAATCAGAGAAGACATTTTTTTTTGCAGTGAATGGAGGTGAATTCAGACCCTTAGCTGCACTAGATGCTGAGAATAAAGCCCCATTGAGTATGTAGCTCTAAAAGGAACACTTATGCCACTATTTTAAGGTTTGCAAATGTTGCAAAAGATGGAACAGAGAAAAAATAAAAACTGAAAGATAAGAAGTGCTACAAATGCTATTTTCTAAGTAAGACATGAAGCTGGTAACCAAGAATTCACAGAAGAACTCAAGAACTGCACCTAGTGCTAGTGGGTTAACAAAGTCTGTCCTAGCTTTAGTAGGCTATGCGTGCAGAGGAGGCTCAAGAGCCCTACTGCGTACAACTGAATTACTGTGTGTGTGTGTGTGTGTGTGTGTGTGTGTGTGTGTGTGTGTGTGTATTTCCTTTTAAATTTTTTATTAGATATTTTCTTTATTTATATTTCAAACAATATCTCCTTTCCTGGTTTCCCCTCCAAAAACAAACAAACAAACAAAACAAAAAAACAAAAAAAAAAAAACCTGTTCCCTCCCCACTTCCCCTGCTCACTAACCCACCCCCTCCTGCTTACTGGCCCTGGCATTCCTCTATACTAGGGCCTAGAACCTTCACAGGGCCAAGGGCCTCTCCTCCCATTGATGACCAACTAGGCCATCCTCTGCTATACATATGCTGCTGGAGCCATTAGTCCCACCATGTATACTCTTTGGTTGGCAGTTTAGTCCCTGGGAGCTCTGAGGGTACTAGGTAGTTCATATTGTTGTCCGTCCTAAGGGGTTGCAAACCCTTCAGCTCCTTGGGTCCTTTCTCTAGCTCCTTCATTGGGGACCTTGTGCTCACTCCAATGGATGGCTTATGAGCCTCTACTTCTGTATTAGTCTGGCACTGTCAGAGCCTCTCAGGAGATAGCTATATCAGGCTTCTGTCAGCCAGCACTTGCTGGCATCCACAATAGTGTCTGGGTTTGGTGATTGAATATGAGAAAGATTCCCAGTGACAGGCAGGTAGATCAATGGAATAGGATTGAAGACCCAGAAATGAACCCACACACCTATGGTCACTTGATCTTTGGCAAAGGAGCTAAAACCATCCAGTTGAAAGGAGACAGAGTTTTCAACAAATGGTGCTGGCTCAACTGGCAGTTAGCATGTAGAAGAATGCAAATCAATCCATTCCTTTCTCATTGTACAAAGCTCAAGTCCAAGTGGATCAAGGACCTCCACATAAAACCAAATACACTGAAACTAGTAGAAAAGAAAGTGGGGAAGAGCCTGAAGCACATGGGCATGGGGGAAATTTCCTGAACTGAACACCAACAGCTTATGCTCTAAGATCAAGAATTAACAAATGGGCCAGGTAGTGGTGGCACACACCTTTAATCCCAGCACTTGGGAGGCAGAGGCAGGTGGTCTACAGAGTGAGTTCCAGGACAGCCAGGGCTACACAGAGAAACCCTGTCTCGAAAAACCAAAAACCAAAACCAAAACAAACAAAAAAAAGAAAGAATTGACAAATGGGACCTCATAAAATTACAAAGCTTCTGTAAGGCAAAGGACACCGTCAATAGGACGAAACGTCAATGAACAGACTGGCATAAGATCTTTACCAATCCTATATCTGATAGAGAGCTAATATCCAATATATACAAATAACTCAAGAATTTAGACTCTAGAGAGCCAAAGAACCCTATTAAAAATTGGGGTACAGAGCAAAACAAAGAACTCTCAACTGAGGAATATCGAATGGCTGAGAAGCACCTAAAGAAATGTTCAACACCCTTAGTCATCAGGGAAATGCAAATCAAAACAACCCTGAGATTCCACCTCACACCAGTCAGAATGGCTAAAATCAAAAACTCAGGTGACAGCAGATGCAGGTGAAACTGTGGAGAAAGAGTAACACTCCTTTATTGCTGGTGGGATTGCAAGCTGGTACAAGCACTCTGGAAATCAGTTTGGCGGTTCCTCAGGAAATTGGACATAGTACTACCAGAGAATCCAACTATATCACTCCTGGGCATATATCCAGAAGATGCTCCAACATGTAGTAAGGATACATGCTCTACTATGTTCATAGCAGCCTTATTTATAATAGCCAGAAACTGGAAACAACCCAGATTTCCTTCAACAAAGGAATGGATACAAAAATGTGGTACATTTACACAATGGAGTACTACTCAGTCATTTAAAAATGATAAATTTATGAAATTCTTAGAGAAATGGATGGATCTGGAGGATATCATCCTGAGTGAGGTAACCCAATCACAAAAGAACATAAATGGTATGCACTCTCTGATAGGTGGATATTAGGCCAGAAGCTCAAAATACCCAACATACAATCCACAAACCACAAGAAACTCAAGAAGATGGAAGACCAAAGTGTGGATATTCGTTCCTTCTTAGAAGGGGGAACAAAATACCCATCGAAAGAGTTGCAGAGACAACTATGGAGTAGATACTGAAGGACTATCCAGTGACTGCCCCACCTGGGAATCCTTCTCATATTCAATCACAACTGAATTACTTAAACTAACAGAATCTGTGTGTTGGGGAGTATAGCACCTTCTGGTAAGCACTTAAACTTTAATGAATAATTCCAAACTCATGGCCACAAAGAGGACCCTAATTAAACTCTGTGAGACACAAAATAAAACCCAAAGTCATGATCATGGGAACCATGTCCATCGGGAAAAGGAGACTGAAGGGGTAAGAGGGAGCAAATAGATGGAGTAGAGGCAGTGCTAAGAATGTCTTGCATACTTATATGAAATTATCAAAGATAAAATATATTAATAAAAATGTAAGAAAGAATGGTTAGTTGTTCATTTATTTCTAATTTTTATGCTTCTACAGCTTGTAATTTAAAAGGTTAAACTGTAACAGCAACAAAACAAGTGATGTTTCCCTGGCTATCTGAAAAATATTCTTGAAGGATGAAAGTTTGTGTTTAAAGCTACGTTCTCTTTGTTCAATAGTGGAATCACAAAAGTGTGGTTCCAAGGGACATGCTACTGCAATAAGTAATTTTATGTTTGACCAAATTAAAAATATTCTGCATTTTGAAAATGAATATGAAAATCAAGGAAGACATGTAACTTTAAATAATAGAACTTATTGATAAGCTACCTATGTGAAGAGTCAGAAGCTTAACTTTTCTGTAAGAGAATTTTAAATGAACATTTATGGATGTCATTGAATAGATAGTGACCAATTTGTTTACTGTTAAAGTCTGATTTTATAAACCAGCACTTCCGATAATTTTAGTTTCGTTATTTACTCTTCCACACTAGCTTTAATCCTTTTGAAAGTTTTCTAGAATTTAAGTTTATCATGTTGTAAATTCTGTTCAAAGTAGCAAGCATGGAGAGCAAAGATCCTCAGTTTTGGACCGTGGTAACTTCAGAATCAACTGCACACATGAAATTCCTTTTTTCCACCATCCTTACAGAAAACCTAAAAGTTAGAACTCATCAGGAGCTGGGGAGATGGCTCAGAGGTTAAAAGCACTTTCTATTTTTACAGAGGACTGAGTTGGGTTCTCAGCACACAAATGCTATCTCTGAACTGCAGATTACGGCTCCAACAGAGTATCCCATGCCCTATCTAGCTCCTGAGGACACTGTACCATATATACATATACTTCTACCCCATCCTTTAAAACAGATTTGTAAAATGTTAAACAGATCAAAGCAGAGAGACTGAGTAAAACACACAGGGAGCACAAGGCAAAAGACAGAGGGTATAAGCAGATAATAAGGCTTCCCTGACTCTGAGAATGATTTCCACCACCTTGTTCATCACTTGGCTAGCTGTTATATTGTCATTTTGTTCCAGAACAATTTTATGGCAATATCTGGTTTTGTATAAGTCATCAACCCAATTTGAAAGAATAGTTTTAAGTAAAGAGAAAGACACAAAGCTTGTCCTTTTAACATTAAAACCAGGAACCACGAATTCATTATCATTTGTCCCAGAATACTTGGTGAGCATTAAGACGAATCCAATCATAATGGTGGCTAAACAACACTTTATTTTGAGTAGAAATATGTATAGTTCTTATGTGTGTGTGGACATGTGTGAATGTTGGTGTGTTCAGGTTTTGGGGGGCCAGAGAGCAGCTTCAACTTTTGGTTCTCCAGTGCAGTCTTCATTTTTCATAGTTTTTTTTTTAACTGAAACCTGGAGTTTACCAATTATACTAGGCTGTCTGGCCAGTGAACCACCTCAACAACCATTTGCCTCTGGTTCCCCAGCACAAGGAATGCAAGTGTGGAGCATGAAACCCAATTTATAAAATATGTGGGTTTGGGGACCAAAACTTACATCTTTATCTTTGAGTGGCAGACACTTTAAGGACTAGTCTCCATGATTTTCATGTTACCATGACAGTTTTTGTGTCTTTCTATTTACTTAAAACTACTCCTTATTGTATCGATAACTTATGCAAAACCAGATACTATTTTAAAATGGTAGATCTTCTTTCACACATATGAAATCAAAATTTGATAAAAATTATCTCTCTCCAAAAGATTAAGCATATATTATGACAACAACAACAATGTTATGAAGTGAACTTACAAGTGAAAATACCCTTAAAACTGTCATAGTATTTTAAAACATGGGCCAGGTCAGTATCACTTTTTACATACAATGGTGGAAACTATTCCTAGAGATGCATGGGATTCTGGTCAGAACTAGATAGGACAGTTGTAAGAAACTGTTTTGTAGATGGATGACTCTTAGGAGGCTCAAACCCATCACAGTCTGGGACCCCATAAATTACATACAAAGAGTGACTTTCTGACTTGAAAAAATAGAATCCAGCTTCTGAGGACCAACCTTGACAGGATAACTGTTGTATCAAGCCACCACCCTTGGAGGCTTGAGAAGAGAGGCTATGGGTTACAGCAAACTAGTCTTGTGAGCTATGTTAGTAAATAAGTGTTAAAAAGAAATAAAAACTCCGACTCACCTTTGGAGAGCTCTTCAGGCCAACCTATGCCTTTGAAGGGTGGCAAGGCTGAGAATGTTTGGAATTTGAAGACAGTGACTTTGGAATCGATAACTTTCTCAAACTTTAGAAAGGAAATCTCTAGGGGCCAATTATGCTTTGTTTATTAGACATCTCTTCTTTTCTCTCCCCATATATCTGGCTACTTCTGCATCCTAACACCCTAAGCATTTTAACTTTGCAAATAGAAGTTTGTTGTTCTTATCCCTGGAGGAAGGCAAGGAACTTGCCAAAATTTAATTTCTCAAGGGACCAGCTTCTGTTCTTGCATGTTTTTACTTTGGATGGTTCATAGTCTATCCCAAATGATAAGGATGCAGGTATCAGTAAGCCTCGACATCCTAGGGCCAGTCCCACCATCTCCAGTTTTCTTTGTCCAGCAGGTCCCATACAGGGAACCCAGGAGGCCTTCTAGATGTTTTCTGTGCATAACTTGATGAGGCGAAAACATGCCATGGATCATTATCTTCTTAGCCTTAGTTGTATATTCTTGGTCTATGTTTGGGGTTGTATACTACATCCATCAGCTTCCTTAAGATATTGGTCCTTGTCTGTTGTTTGGAGAAGCTAGACCATTAGACCACTTCATGGTTCAAAAGTTAGAAAGTTTACTTAGCTAAATTTTGAATAAAAGTGCAACAAACTGTTGCATACTCTAGTGACTATGATAAATTCCAGGAGCAATGAAATCCACAGAGCCAAGTTTTTTTTTTTTGTCTGCCTTCTCCCCTTGAAGGGGAAGGCTTCTATGCAACAGGTACTGCTATTCTAATCCTCTGTTCTGCAAATAGGACTGTACTAGGAAGTCTGACATCTGGTTTCATTCCTTGAAAGTGAGAACAAAGCCATTTGCTCTTGGCCAATGGTTCAAGAATCATGTTCTAAACACAAGATATAATCTGAACAGAGAGAACATCATACTAGTGCTGGATCTGGAAAAAGAGACATAGAAGAGCGTGTCAGCCCAGGGTTATGAAAAGAGAAAGAAGGGTAGGAGGCCAAAGAGAAAGAAAAGAGATATGGGGGTTGGGTAGAGAAAAATATCTTTGTATTTCCAAAGTATCACTGACATCTTTCCTAAAGTAATTTCAATTTATTTACAATTCTCCCTACTGTGTGGATTTATCATCTTATCTCTTGTTCTTTTACCAAAATTCAATGGTTGTAGAAGGAAATACTCAAGTCACACTGGAGGCCATCAGCTGACAAAAGGTGCCTCATGAAATTACAAAGCTTCCAATATAGAAAAGCAAGCCATTAATCAAGTAAAATGAGAGCTTACAACCTGGGATTAAAAATAATTGCTTGTTATATATTACATCTAGGATTAATGAGACTGTACAAAGAATTAAAAAGCTAAACAAGAAATCAAAGAATGCAATCAATAAATGGGCTGATGTAATTAAGATAGTTCTCGTAAGAGGGGACACAAATAGCCAACAACATACAAAAATTACTCAACTTCACTGTCCATCAGAAAAATCAGACCAAAACACTATGTTGATACTATATCTCACCCTAGTTGTAATAATAGTCAAATATATGTATAGGCTATATCTATATCTATATAGGCTAGGATGTGGGTAGAAGAAACTGTAACATACTGGTGATAGGAATCTGTGATAATGAAGACATTATGAAAGTGGAGATTTCTCAAAAAATTAGTAAGAGCTATTCTATATAATTTCCTAGGTATTTTCCTGAGAGTATCCAAATCAACGTATCACAGAGAAACTTGCACATCAATGTTTATTGCAGCACTGTACACAATTACAAAGCTATGGAATTAACCTAGGTGTTCATCAACAGAGACATGGATAAGCAGAATGTGATATGTGTGTAGAATATAATTTTCCACCCATTAAATGTTCTAATCATTTTCAGGAAGTGGATGTAACAGGATATTGCCAAATTAGTAAATTAATCCTCAATGTCTGAAACTATCCCGCAGTTTCATGAACTTGGGTTCTCTCAGAAGAAGGACTAAAGGACCTGAAATATAGGGTTTGAGAACAAGAGAAAACACAAAGTCAGGTTGTGTTACCAATCAAAGTTTTGTACTTTACTTCGGGTATTCAGAAAAATATATATATAGGTACATGAAAATCCAAAACCGAATAGCTAGGTTACATGATATTTGCATAACATAAACACTGCAGAAGAAGTCAGGTGCCAAGGTCCCCAGCAACTCAGAAGGTAGGTCTCCAGGTGGTAGGCAAGTCCATATCTCAGTGTGAATTTCCAGGCAGCTGCTCCAAGGAAGAACCAACAGTCTGCAGAGAGCCTTTGTCTTAGCTCCCCAGGTGGTAGCCTCCAAGCAGACTGCCAGAGTCCAAAGGCTGAGCTGAAGGGGGAAGGTAACACCTGAAGGCCAGTCTCGGACAAATATTGTATGTTCTATCATGTGTGGCTCCTAGAGTTCCTACAAATACATAATATCATGTATTTATATAGAAGATGTAGATGCAGAAGTAACCCTGTCTAAAGGATAAGGAACACAAAGGAGAATAGGATAAACGAGGGGGAATATGCTCAATATACTATTTTTATTTAAATCTTTTCTTAATGAACAAAAACTATTTCTGACTATTCAATAGTGGTAACTGAGGTTTCCAGAGGAAAAAAAAGCATACCTGTGTTAGCTATACTGTAAGGATGAATACCTTATTAGAAGTGTGGCAGATGGAGCAGTCTCTGGATTGTCCTTCCTTTAGTCTCTGCTCCATAGTTAGTCTCTACGACTCCTTCCATGGGTATTTTGTTCCCACTTTTAACAAGAAACGAAGTATCCACACTTTGGTGTTCCTTCTTCTTGAGTTTCTTGTAGTTTGTGGTTTGCACTTTGTGTGTTCCGGTCTTCTGGGCTAATATCCACTTATCAGAGAATGAATACCATGTGTGTTCTTTTGTGATTGGGTTACCTCACTCAGGATGATATTCTCCAGATCCATCCATTTTCCCAAGAATTTCATAAATTCATTGTTTTTAATAGCTGAGAGGAAGGACAATTCAGAGACTGCTCCACCTGGGAATCCTTCCCATATTCAATCATCAAATGTAGACACTACTGTGGATGCCAGCGAGTGCTGGATGACAGAGGCTTGATATAGCTGTCTCCTGAGAGGCTCTGACAGTACATGACTAATGCAGAAGTAGAGGCTCACAGCCATCCATTGGACTGAGCACAGAGTCCCCAATGAAGGAGCTAGAGAAAGGGCCCAAGGAGCTGAAGAGTTTGCAGCCCCTTAGGAGGAACAATAATATGAACTAACTAGTACCCTCAGAGCTCCCAGGGACCAAAACACCAACCAAAGAGTACACATGGTGGAACTAATGGCTCCAGCAGCATATGTATAGCAGAGGATGGCCAAGTCGGTCATCAATGGGAGGAGAGGCCCTTGGCCCTCTGAAGGTTTTATGCCCCAGTGTAGGGGAATGCCAGGTCCAATAAGCAGGAAGGGGTAGGGTGGTGAGCAGGGGGAGGTGGGAGGGAACAGGGATTTGTTTTTGGTTTTTTTCTTTTCTTTTCTTTTTCTTTTTTTTTTTTTGGAGGGGAACCTGGGAAAGGAGATATTGTAAATAAAGAAAGCATCTAATAAAAAAAGAAGTGTGGCAGATGGGAAGGCAAGGTAAAAGAGGGGATATGGGATTGGTTAACTTAAACTAAAGGCCTTTTTAAAGATTTTTATGAAAAACTACTACTACAGAAGCTTCCTAAAATATGCTCATATACATATAAAGATGAAGTTTAATGTAGTTACTCTATATGGAGAGATCTACTTTAACTATACACCTCATACTAGCCAACAAAAATCTCAGTAACAGGAATGGGTAGCTTATTTGTTCATTGTGTGATGGAGTCACAGAGAATCCAAGCAACATAGACCATTGTGCTTCTCTTGACTATCCTCCAGAATTTGATGGTAACACTTTGTTGCTAAATACACAGCATACTTGAGTTACAGAACAAGAAGAAATCAGGTTAGTATGCATGTGGGAACTTCATTTCTGTTGACTAGCTGTCATTGTGCTGGAATGTGCCATACCTGCTTCCATAGCAGAAAACTAATTCTCTCTCTCATTTCTATAATAATCACAGGCTTGATAAATATGCCCACTGGCACAATAATGGCATAGACATAATGTGAATAACCAACCATTTTTCTGATTGTAACTAAGGTCCATTCTATGAAATGCAACCCATTCCTGATACTGTTATATAAACCAAGAACTTATGACTAGACATGTCATAGACCTAAGCAAAACCAACCTACTACTATTATTCTACTAAATGGATATAGTATTAAAATGATTCATAATGAATTATGGTTTAACCAATAGATCAGTGTCTCTCAGTCTTTATCAGAGAACTCCTTGCCATTAATGACAGTTATCATAGACTCTTAACTGATCAACATACAAAGAAAGTAACTTTGAAGTATTCATTCCTGAATGAAACATACTTATCATACACTTCCTTCAAAGGCACTAGAATCTTCATGGAATAGAGAGTAGAGAGATTATTAGAACCCGGGGTGGTGGAAAAATCTCAAGAAAGCCTTACTTTAGGTAGAACAGGATAGTAGTAACACATATGAACTCATAGCGCTGTGACAGCATGTACAATACCTGCACAAGCTTTAGCTAGACTAGATACTAGCATGGAGGGGGAAAGGTGGACATAAAGTCTACCATTTGGTGAGGAGCTGTTGATACTTGATAGTTTCTGGGAGAAGGAGACTACATTTTCTTTTATAATATGACCTCTGATAGATTGGTCACACATTAGGGCAGGTACCACAATCAAGACTACAAAGGAAGTATACACTGGATTCATTGGGGAAAAAACCCAAATCTCAAAGTTGAATATGAGGGATGGGAGGATGGTGAGGGTAGTAAAGATCTTATGAGATCTTCAATATTGCTTATCTAGTTTCAAATTATTTTGGCTGTCTTTAACCACCTTAAGAGAGATTCATTGCACACTCCTGGATCTGTCCTATTATCTTTGTGGCTAATAGGCTATGGATTTAGATTTTATTATTAGACCACTAGCTTTCATCAATCCAAGAGATAATATCATTGGATAGCACAAACCTGTAAGGCAGACTTTGCCAGTTTGTTGTAACCTATGTGTTTTAAAGTGCCTTGATTTATGACTTTCTTCTTGTCTATAGCTGTACAATTTCATGAAATAGTTTCCACAGTGGAAATTGTTATTTAGCCTAACCTAAATTTATGTTCCTGGTCCATGGTCACTCATATTTAGTTGAGGAATAAATTATCTGTCTTTCTACATTATTTGAGAACTGTTTTACATTGGCAATAGTTTTCCTTTCATAAAAAATTTAAAATCAGCTAAATTGGTATAGCTTTTAAAAATGTGTACTGGGATCAATAAGATCACCCAGAGAACAATGGTTCTTGCCACACAAGATTAGCAACTGAAGCTTGGTCTTAGAACCCACAAAAAGCAGATGCAGTAGATTGCACCTCTAATCCAAGCCCTTATACACAGATACGGAGGACAGACAGAGAATCTCACTGAATCTCATGGACAAGAAGGCCTGGAGTATTCAGAGTGATGAACAGAGAGCCTGTTGAAATGAAGTGGAGCTTCCCTAAGTTGTCCTCTAGCCTCCACATGCATTATAATATACCTGAATAAACTCCCCCACACACATACACTCACATACACAATACACAGCAATAGGATTGCCAGTTCCTTGAATTTAAATAAACATTTGTGGAAATATAGTTTTTATAATATTAACTTTTCTTTACCCAAAACAAATACATCTGCATTTTGATTATATCTAATATGATGTTTCTCTTGAAATTAATTTTCTCACTATAGTTTCACACCTGTGTCATTAGAATTGTTTCGTGGTTCATGTTATTGTTGTAATTGGGAATTCCTTATTAGTATTTTCAGATCATTGCTGGTAGAGTATGAAAACACTATTTATTTATTACTCTAGTATACTATATTGGCTTTCACTATTAACACTGTTTATCAATATCATAGCTATCTTAAAATATACAGGCATGAAAGTCATGTTCTATGTCATAGACTATTTTCAGAGTGTGAAAGTAATATACTGATTGTTGACTAGTAGTAAAAAAATAAAATAACCTCATGTTTTTCAGAATTATAAAAGTTCAAAAGAAAAGGCTGAAGAAATGGTTCAGTAGATTAGAGCACTTGCTGCTTTTACAGAAATCTCAGGTTCAGTTTGCAGCTACCACATGATGGCCCAACACTACCTGTATCCAAAGTTCCAGGAGATCTAGTGCCCTCTTCTGGTGTCTGTAGCCATCAAGCAAGCACATGGTGCACAGACATACATGCAGGTATTCATACTTATACAGAAATAAGTAACTATGTTTTGAGTTTTGAATATTTATTTTTTGAGAACAAGATACATGAGCACTGAACATACATAACTTCCCTTTCTTCTCCATCCTCTACCTTATCCTATGTCCAACTATCCCAAATCCATTTTCTCTTCTTAAAGTATTATTATTGCATGTATGTACATAGATACGTATGTGAATATATATGTGTATATGAGTGAGTGTATATGATCTACTGATTCCATTTAGTTTTATAGTATGTACATATGTCCAAGATTGATACTGGACAACCTATACATGACTTTGTCTCATGAAGATACTGATCCTCCCTCTCTCAGTAGGCTTGATCATGTGTAGCTCTTTGTCTAGGGAAGAAACGGTAAACAACCATTGAAGTTGTTGGTCAGGGGAAAGAAGGAGACTCCAAAATTATAAATGATATTGATATTGCATTTGGTTGCTTCCAGAACCTGAAGAAAAGAGTATACTGCTGAAGGCACCAACACACTAGGCACAAGTCTTAGAAATGTCCATCTGGATCTGACTCAGTTGTCTCCTCCATGAGGACTGGCTCTCCTAATGATAAGAGGTGCCATTCAAACTTCCAAGGGAGAGGAGCAACTAGTAGTAATATTTTAAGTTCTAAGAATGCCCAGTGTTGATGAGGTTGTGCCTATATAAAGAACATTTGTACATCAAAACAAGGGTATAGACATAAATCCCATTCTAGATTGTATTATTTAGGTTCAAGCAACTTGATAACTATGTGTGTGCCCCAAACAAATTTTTATCCATTAACTTAAGTGCATAATGCCACAGTGTTAGTTAGTTGAGTGATATCACCAAGAATGAGAGCTGGAATGTTAGAAAATCTGTAGGTTAGCCTAAATAGTTATAGTATTTGACTAGAATACTATATTCTAGAACAATGTATACATTGTAAAATATAAAGCTAAATGTAGGAAAACTTAAGTATAGAATGAAATATACATATATAAGTAATATATATAATATATAAATAAATATATATATGCACTTCCAGACACAACTACTACAGTAGACACGTAGTAACAGTTCTCCAAATGGCAAGAGAGAAACAAAAATAAAGAATACAATGAAAACATTTTGTTAATTCCTAAAAATTAACAAAGGGCTTGTACAAAAGAAAATGTCTCTAGAACTGAGATGTCTTAACTATTAACTATGCACCCGAGTCTTATTATTTTTATTAGTTCAATAAGAATTGTTTACAATGTGTTTGGATCATATTCACCCTTTCCCTAACTCTTCCCAGATCAAGCCCCTCTCTTTTTTTAACCAACCAACTTCATGCTGTCTTTTCTTTTTATCATACTCATCAAGTCCAACTTGTGCTGCCCATTTATTCTCAGATGTGTGGTTTCCCAAAGGATCATATTTTACTTACCAGGGGCTGTATTCTTAGAGAAAACTGACTCTCTCTCACCCAGCCTACCCTCAGTTCCTATTAACTCCTTTGTTAAAGGAGGGACTTCATGCTAACTTTCTCCCTAAGACTTTAATAATCAACTTATTTTACAATAACCCCACACTAAACAAGATTTCCCTTCATATATGTTCAGAAAATACAACTAAAATAGTAAAAAAAAAAAAAGTGTTAAATGATGAATTATGTAACCAGCCAATATCATTTCTATTATTCAGGTATGCAGTAAAATCTACATACCCTTTTGTTCAAGAAGCTTATACTCTATCTACTTGGTGAATAGAGCCCAGAATATAGACCAAATATGAAGATTTTCAGTTGTTTCTTATTTTGTTTTGGACTTACCAGTGCATGGTTAAACATGTAACAGATTGCAAAAAATATAATTCATCTTGGCAGAAAATTTAAGAAGAAAGTGTATATCCATCAATTTCTATTTATTTAAAGTGTGGGTAGGTCATTTTGGACTGTTAGCAGAAGAAATTATTCTCATCTATTTTTTTTCCTTAAGTTTCACCAAAGTTCTTTTCAAAGCCCCTATCACGTCATTGTTCCTCAAGCTGTAGATGAGGGGATTGAGCATTGGGGTCACAACAGCATAGAAGAGAGCAACCATCTTCTCCTGTCCTGCTGAGGATCTGCCTACGGGCCTCATGTATGTAAAGATGGCTGTTCCAAAGCACATAGAAACCACTATGAGGTGGGAGGCACAAGTCCCAAAGGCTTTGCGTCGTCCCTGGGAAGAGCGAATGCGTAGAATGGCAGCAACAATGTGAGCATAGGAAAATAGCACCAAGATACAAGGAAGCATGATCACCAGAAATCCTGAGATGGCTACCATGACCTTGTTGAGGGAGATGTCCACACAACTCAGTCTCAGCACAGCCAACATCTCACAGGCAAAGTGATTGATGACCTTGCGACAGAAGGGTAATTGGAAGATCATGAGTGTCTGCATTAGTGAATTTGTGAGACCAGCCGTCAGACAGGCTGAAGCCAGCCCCAGGCACAGCCCTCCATGCATGATGACCATGTAGTGCAGAGGGTAGCACACTGCCACGTAGCGGTCATAGGCCATGGCACCCAGCAGGAAGAATTCTGTGCTGCCCATTGCTAGGGAGATATACAGCTGCATCACACAACTGTGAAACGGGATGGACTTCCTGGCTGACAGGAAGTGGACAAGCATCTGGGGGACAGTGCTGTTGGTGTAACAGATGTCCACAAATGACAGGATGCTGAGGAAGAAGTACATGGGGGTATGGAGCTTGCTGTCTAGAGTGATAAGGAGGATGATGAGTAGGTTCCCCAGGACAGTCAGCAAGTACATGGCCAGGAACAAGACAAACAAGGAGACCTGAGTACCCCAGTCACTTGATAATCCCAACAGCAAGAACTCACTCACCAAGGTCTGATTTTCCTTGCCCATGAGCTTCCTGAGAACCAAGTCCAAGTTATATATCAATAAATAAAATATTGGTCGGCACCAAAACTCTTCTGTGAGCCTCCTTTAAGTGAAGAATTTACTAAAATGCTTGGATGTCTCAATTAAAAAGTGAGACCATTGAGCTTCACTCTCTTCTTCACATCTAATTTTTAGCCAAAGAGTTTGTGAATTTGATGAATGCCTATTTCCCCCTTATTACTATCTCAGAATCCACAGTGAGATAATATAACAGTTATGAACACTCTTCTATTAATTTACCTTTTTCTCACTGAATTCTCCAGCTATAAAAATAAGATGTTTAGTTTTTCCTTTTGTCTACTGAGGGAGTTTGAGTTTCAATTTAAAAAATAGAAAGTGCAAATGGATTTTTGAGTGGCAAGGAAATATCAAAAACTCCATTTTAGAGTCAGTAAAGTTTTAATAGTAAAACCTATGTGACCATGTTTCATCTTCAAAATCTTCACATGATTGTCTCTGCAGCTTAGAATACTCAAAAGAATGAGTCCCAGTGTTATGCTCTTCTTCTGAAAGAGTAGCAAAGAAGGGGTTAAGAGTAGACTCTATCTGTGAAGACACAAGTCAAATTCAGAGATATATTAGCTAGATTCTCTCCTAAGCATAATAATCAATATCTACTACAGATATCTACAACCGTGAGACCACAGAAATCTGGCAATATTTACTCTTAACTGTGTTTATGTTTCCTCACTAAGAGGCAGGGTTCAGAGGCTAACCTGGAAGAGGTGGACAATAAGTCACCTGAATTAGCTTATTGATATAACTGTTGAGTATATCTGCCTCTTAACCCTCCCTTTCATCTTTCTCTTCCCCTTCACCCCTTCTCTCCTCTCCTCTCTCTCTCTCTCTCTCTCTCTCTCTCTCTCTCTCTCTCTCTCTCACACACACACACACACACACACACACATACACACTGGTAGTCATGTATATCTATCACACAGTAATGCAGACTTAATTTATTCACAGATCAAGGGTTCATATGCAAAAGCCTGTAGACATTTTGTCTGCTTCCTAAGTTAAATTTCCCAAATTATTTATCTGCAGTTCACCACACCAACTGTCATGAGCATGGTTAGTACACAGTAGGATTTTTATATTCTGTGGCATTACCTTATTGCAGGTGGCAAGTGAATAACACATGCACACACTAATGTGTATTCATATATTACATACAATCACACACACACACACACCCACA
Organism: Montemys delectorum; assembly: GCA_019843815.1. Classification (NCBI taxonomy): domain Eukaryota; kingdom Metazoa; phylum Chordata; class Mammalia; order Rodentia; family Muridae; genus Montemys; species Montemys delectorum. The sequence goes on along the minus strand of JADRCD010168944.1, from coordinate 19,288 downwards.
CACACCACAATTGTATATCCAAGGGTAGAATCAAACTCCATTCTGTATAATCTCTGTATAACCAGAGATGATTGTGGGCATTCTCCAGGGCACCCAGCTCTTTTGCTTCCATGTTCTTCTAAAACAAGCAGGTGTTAGGGTGCCTCGGAAGCCTGTCTTCTCTCAAGCTTTTCCTGTCCTCTTTTGACTTTGAGGCAGCCAGAAGGTAACAACGTAACTGGCTTGATACAGCCCCAAAACTTCTAATCTTGGTGATGTATTTCTGAAGCCTTAAGGATCCTGCATTTAGAAATGCCCTTAGGAGTTCTTAGTGTGTTTATACTTCATTAAACACACAAGTGGTTTCCAAAAGTGTCATGAACTGAGAAAAACCTTTTCAATGCCTCATTTTACTTGACTTTTTCAGAAAGAAGTGTGAAACACATACACACTTGTCTCTATCTTGCTTACCTGCTTGCTTCAGTTATCCCATCTCCACTTCTTTATGCACATGTGTGTGGAGATGCTCTGCCACTACAACTACCAAACATGGAGTCCACTCTGCAGATGAAGCAGCCTCTAGAGAGAATCGCTGCAGAACATTGGGCTGTCTCAAACCTGTACTGGAACCTTTGCCACAAGTCCTCAGGCACTGTGATAGTCAGTCATATTATCCTCCCTCTGTTCTTGGCTAAGGACTTGTCAGGAGGAATGGAACCCCATCTTCCCTCCCCCTAAAGCTCTTCCTCTCTCTCATAAATAAAGCAGAACAGACTTGAACCTGTACTTGCCTTTGGCAGATCCCAACACATCCCAAGACAGCGGAGTCTACTATTTCCTGGGTAAGTGATCAAAGCCGTATGCCTGGTGGTCTCACACAGATCTGAAAGGACTTGTTTCTCAGTTTGGGTACACAAAATGTGTTTTCTTCCTAGAGGAGAACATCAGAACTTGACCTGTAACTCTTTAGTAACCAGTTTCAGCCCATCTGTCAGAGGCTTTCAAGTAAGTGGAGAGAGGCTGTGTGGTACGGTGGCCCTGGCTTCAGCCGTGTGGGACTGAGACCCTGGCTTCATTCCGCTGGTCCCATCTCTACTCACTCAGCTCCAAGGAGGAGGCTGGCATTGTCCAGGCACAGATGAGGGCTGCAGGGGGTGTGGGGGGAGGGTATTTGGAAGATGGAACATTTCTCCTCGGAGATAAAATCTCTATAGGCCAATTATGAGGCGTCTGTTACTTTTGTTCTTCATTTTTCTCTGTTTTAAAACAAAACAAAAACAAAAACCAAGCAACTCAACTTTGTCCTTCTACTTGGGAATTTCTTTAAAGTTATTCTGGTCCTTGAATTCTTATCTCCATTTTAGACTTGCAGATGACAATTTAGGCTTCACTAAGTGGGAACATGAGAAGAGAATCTAAAGTCTCACTTCCCTCTCGAGGCATCCCTCTGATTTCGTTAAAGGTGCACTTTCAAGACTTTGCAACTTGCCCATCCTCTAAGCAGTGAGTTAACGTCCTTCTGACTGGATAGTTTAACCCAGTATGTCCATGCATGACACATTCAGTCAATGTGTTCTGTACCATGACAATTCAATTCTGTAGAACACATTTCCCAATATTTTCTTCATAACCAAGGAAGACATTCTGAGGGAACTTTGACCCTTTGGAGCCACCACTGAAAGGCTTCTTTTTAAATAGAAACTATGGAGTTATTTTCCTTTTTTAAATCTAGAAGTCTGCCTTTGTGTTCTACAAATACTCCAGAAATTCACCACTCAGTATATAAAAAAAAAATCAATGCTGAAATAAAGCCAGACACACAGAAACACACACACAGAGGGGGGTGGAAAAAGGAGAGGAGAGAAAGAGAGAGTTTTTCCCATGTATCTCCCCATTTTAATCATATAGTGTTAAAATTACTATGTTGGGAACTAGAGAGATGGATCAGTGGCCCAGTGGTTAAAATCACTAACTTCTCTTCCAGAAGGTATGGATTTAATTTCCAGCACACACATGGTAGCTGACAGCTATCTATATAACTTCAGTCCCAGGGTACCAATTCCCCTCTTATGACCTCCGTAGGCACTGTATGCACATGATACACATGGATAGACACAAAAAAGCAAACACTCATAAATATAAAAATAAAATAAAAATTTAAAATAAAACAAAACAAACCTTAAATATAAAAAAAAATAATAATTAAAACAGATGCGGCTGCTGTGTCACATGTGCACCAGTAGGTGGCAGAAAGGAGAGGAAGATGTCTACAGTCAATGTTCTGACCTATGAACATCTGAATGATCCTAACATTCCCTGAAAACAGCAAACCTGAGACAACCACCAGTTCTGCACCAAGGGCTTGGACAGGAGGCTAACCTGATGCTGAGCAGGCCCTGATGGCTCCCAGGACCAGGAGCAAACCTGAAACTAGAAAAGCTCAGCCAGGGACTGAGGGCCCCAGGAGGTAGTGAGCCCGACAGATGATCCACAACATGGGGCCACTTGGGAGGACAGAGTGAGAACCAAGTTCTAGATAACCCCTGGACCAGGGCCATGGAGTCTGGACAGGGAGCTAGCCTGAGACCACCATCAGCCGGGTGCTGTGCAGGCCCGGAAGGGAAGTCCATGCCCAAGATGAGCACTGCCCGGCAACATAATGCACGAGCAGGACATAGCACTCCTGAGACTACTGGTGAGATGAACCCTGACACTCGAACACCCTAGGTGCTCTAGAAGGAGCAAGTCAATGGTAAAGAAATGGAAGAGAACAGAAATACAAGGATGTGGGCACAATGTAGAGAGGCAGAACTGGAGACTCAGAGGGAGTAAGGAACGGCCTGATGTGAATAGCCAGTGATGACACCTGGGACCGTGATGGGATTCTGGCCTGTGCTGCAACCAGGGACCACATCTGGGTCCATGGCTCTGAAGGAGGGGTTGGTTACCATCAAAGTCCAGGAAGACGTCACTAGTCAAGGTAATCTCCCAGGGACGTGTTGAAGTCCGAGGGCTGTGCAGAATTGGCCCCACTCTCACCTGCGCATTGGAGGAGTGATGGCCCTGCGGGGCATGAAAGTAGGAGAGCTGACCCTCCCTTTAGACAGCAGCAGTCCTGGGGAGAGGGTCCTACACACTTGCTGGAGTTGCAAGTATGCTAGTCCCAAGGATATGAGCGGGAAAGACCTGGCCATATCATCCATCTCCGGGGCGGTAACACGGACAAGGAAGCTATGCTCTTCTCCTTCTCCCCTTTCCCCCCTCACCAGGAGACCTGGTCCTGACCCTGGGATCATGAGAGCAGGAAAGATAGCCCTGCCCCTTTGCAGCTGCAGCACTCAGCGGAGCAGGTCCTGCACCTCACCAGGGCAGCACAGTAGAGATGAGCTAGGCGGTGACCAGACACTTGTCTGCCATCAAGTGACACGGAGAAGGGAGAAATGACTGCCCCCGCCCCATATTCCTGGCCTCCTATAGCAAGCAGGCAGGAGCGCTGATCCTGTGAATTGGCCCTACTCCTCACCTGCTGCAACACTAGGGAGAGCAGGGCGTAACTGTGGAAGATCTGGCCCCACAACTTGTCTGCTGTGCATTTATATGGGCAAGAGACAGATGACCCATCCTCACCCCTTGCCACCAATGACAGGCAGGCAAGCTGGTCCTGAGGTCATCAGAGCAGAAAAGACGTCCCTGACTGTCACTTGCTGCTGTGCTCAGTTCAAGCCCTCCAAAGTAGAGCAAAACCTGGATATGGGAGCTGCAGGTGAGCCAAGCCAGAGGGCGCGAGTGTGAGAGAGGCATCCCCACCTACTGTCTGCTGGGCGGTAGCATGGACAGGGAGAGACAGCCTTCTCCTCTCCCTCACCCCTCATCATGTTACCTATTGCCGTCAGGAGTCATGAGAGTGGGAGAACTGGCCATGTCCCTGCACCTCGCCTGGGCAGGAGGGTAAAGCTGGCCCTGGTAGTGGGGGTTTCTGCTGAACTGGCCCAAAGGCGTGAGAATAGGAAAGTCTGTAGTCTGACCAGCTCAGATACCTCTCTGGCCCACATTCAGAGCTTTGAATTGGCTTACCCCAACATCTACTCCATCGATAAACTGCTTGAGTGCATACAGATCCAAAACCACAAGATCTCCATGACCCGGGCCAACAGCAGGATATCCGAAAGGAGTCCCAGTGAGGTTCCAGTATCAATATCGTAGCAGAAGCCAGAGGTCTCCTGCCAGACCAGTGAGTCACCATAATGAACATTTACAAGCAAAGGAGAGTAGAGTAAAGAGCACACTATGGGACATGCTTTGACACACTAAAGCTTCCACAATAAAGTTTTTTTGCTTGTTTGTTTGTTTGGGTTTTTTTTTGGTTTTTTTTTGTTTTGTTTTTTTTTTTTTTACTCTGTTGAGGGAGAAGTTGCAAGGGTAGAGGGAGGGTATGAGGGGTGGGGGAGATGAATGGGATTGGGGTGCATAATGTGAAATTCACAAAGAACTAATAAACTGTTAAAAAGAATTTCTGCATTGCCTCTTAAGTGCATGTTTAACCTTGACTACTTATGCCATTTTTCTAAAACATTTATTTTGCTAATTAAATCCCCATCAACTATGTATGAGGATTTCCTTCACCTCAGGCTTTCTCTGGTATTGTCATTGTCAATCCTTTACGTTTTAGTCGCTCTGGTGGAGCCACAGTAGGGTTATATTGTGTTATGTCATGTATTTCTCCCACAGTAGGGTTATATTGTGTTATGTCATGTATTTCTCCCACACAAATGCCTTGAAGGTTTTCTAGTACTTATTTGCCGTTTGGGGATTCCATTTTCTGGAATATACATTTGATATTTCCACACATTTTATATTGGTGTTTTGCTTTCTTTTTTACTGAATTTAGTTGTTCATATAGCTCAACCAGTGTTGCCGTTGTCGCTCATTTTTCTCCTACCCTCTGACTTTCTTTGCATATCCTATGTGTGTCTTTGATCAAACGGCACTTAACTTTTGTGCAGTTCTGTGCACCACTCCTTCCACACAGCAACTGACTTCTGCACCCTCATTTAGTGATCTTTAGCTACCTCCAGTCATGAAGTTGACCTTTAATATGACCCTTTTGGAGTCTGACTGTTTTACAGTCCATAATTAGATAACTAATCTACATCTGTTTTTGAAAGTTTGATTTATATGAGGCCCAGATTCATTTTTGTGTGTGTGGATAAAAGTTTGACCTAGTGTACTTTATTAAGATTAAATGTACAGAGTTTGTTTCTCAACTTTTTTCTCTGATATAAATATTGATGTTATTTATTGCTGTGGGAAACAAAGCTGCCTTTATTACTGTAGCTTAAAATAAACCTTCCTTTCTCACAGCATTAATCCTCCAACCTGACTGCCTGTTTTCAAATTTTTTGTGACTTTCAATTTAATTTCAAAATGAGATAAAAATTAAGAGAAAACTTCCCAAAAATTTAAATTCAACTTTATGGAATTAAAAAATAAATTTAGGTATATTAAGGTTTAGATGAAAAATGTCCCCCAATTCATGTACAAAGACTTATCTGTCTCCAATTAGCATCACCACTACTGAGAAATGAAAGGTCAAAGTACATTAACCTGTTAGTAGACAGACCTAATTGGATGGAGATGGGTCACTGCAGGCTCCTCTCCTCCCTTGTTCTCTCTTCTCCTCTCCTTCTCTCCCCTCCTCTGTCCTCCACTTCTCCTATCCTCTCCCATCTTCTTTTCTTTTCTCTGTGTTCATTTCTCCATCTAGTTGAGAATGCTTCCCAACTAGACACATTCTTCTCTTCATTTAATCTATCAGTATTTAGTTTTGTATATGGATGAACTGTAGTTTATTAGACTTTTTTTTTACATATCTCAAACTTTTAAAGATTGCTTTAAATTATACCTTCCAATATATAGAATATATTTGGTCTTTGTATACTAAATAAATATACAGTAAATATTTTTACTTACATTTATTGATGCCTGCTTTCACTTTCTTCTTATATATTTAGTAGAAGTCATGAAAGATTTACTTGGTCTGAAGTGGTCTATGATGAAAAATTCTTACACATTGTTTTAGTTTGGTCTCCATTGCTGTAGCAAAAACTATACCCAAAAGTAACTTGTGGAGGAAAGGGTTTATTTCAGTTTATAGCTTTTATTCTATCATCCACAAGAGTCAGAAAATCAGTTCAATAAGGAATTGTCTATAGACCAAAAGGATTGAGGCATTTTTATCAAATGAGGCTCTCACTTCCCAGATATGTCCAGTGTGTCTACACACACACACACACACACATCACTTAAATTCCCTAACATAAAAGATTCTATCATTTCCTCCTCTTTCCATTTTAATAAATGTCATAGGGTTTTATTGTGTGTCTCATAAAAAGATAAAAAGACACCATGACCACAGCAATTCTTATAAAAAATATTTAATTAGGGCTGGTTTACAGTTTCCTATGTTCAGTCCATTATCATCATGGCAGCAAGAACAGCAGCATGCAGGCAGACATATTGCTTCAGAAGGATCTGTGAGATCTATATCTTGATCTGCAGGCAGCAGAAGGAGACTGTGTAACACACTGGGCATAGCTTGAGCATATAAGACCTCAAAGCCCACCTCCACAATGACATACTTACTTTAACAAGGCCACACCTCCTGACAGTGCCACTTCCTATGGCCAAGTATTGAAACACATGAATCTTTGGAGGGCAGACCTACTCAAACCACCAGAATAAGTCAATTTTTTTTCTGATAAAGTTGCCTACTTCCAGTGCCATTGAGATAATCTGGAAGGTGATACACTTGCTACCAAGCCTTATGACATAAATTTGAGCTGTGGGACCCATATAGTAGAAGGAGAAAAACAAGTTGTAGTCTGATCTCCACATATTTGCTATATCATGGACATATGTGCCTCAGTAATTAAAACAAGTTATGTAAATGTGTCTTCCTTGAGACAATAATTGCTATGTTCAAGGACCACTTTATGCACCTATTCTCCTGTTTATTTCATGCTGCACATACAATGTTCTCTCTAGTGCTTTGGAGGTCAGTTGTCTGTGTAAAATTTCTATGCCTGGGGCTTTAAGGAGTGTGGAGGGTCTACCCACTGTGTGCTCTTCTTGTAGGTCAGACAGACTGTCAAAGTGACTTCTGCCACAAACTTCTTGTGATCCCGCATAGCTCCTCTATGCTATGTATGGCCAAGGTAGAAGTAAGGGAGGGAGTTGTAGAGAGTCTCTCAGCTTCAGACTCTCTTATTATACTTCTGCCTTGCTCTCTGCCATTCATGCTGCTCAATGTTTGTTCTGAGACCAGAATGCTATTCCATATTTGCAATTTTCAGCACAGAGGTTCTTAACATTTAAGGTTTTCTCCTGGTTCTTCTATGAAAGCAGCATTCATTGAGCAGTCCTGAGAAAGTCTCCACTTATTGTTTTCTGACCAGGTTGTTTGTCAACTTATTCTTGTTATCTGCAATCTTGCCAATGATTCTTGTGAGCACCCGCTTAACCTTCCCTGAAATATGTATGTCCCTGAGTTTTGATTTTTTTCTGTGTGCTGCTATAGCTCCAGCTTTGATTAGCGTGTTTCTGTCTTATGAACTATAGTAAATTATCAACCATCCACTGGCACCAACACATGAAGAATACCTCACTGCTATTTATCATAGTAGCATTCACAACAGCCACATGTGTTCCTGTAACAAAATTTTAGGATTAAATCAACTTTAAGGTAAACTATATAAATGCCAGTGTGAGGAATATATAGCCCTCAATTATTTATAGTATTTTATATATTTTAATTTTCAGATATTTTTGTGTATTACTGTTTTGCTGACATGAATGTATACACACCACCACGGAGGCTAGAAGAGTTCACAAGATCCTCTGGAACTGGAAATATAGACAGTTGTGAACTGCTATGTGGTTTAGGAGAGCTAAACACAGGTTCTCTGCAAGGGAAGCAAATGATTTTAAGAGCTGTACCATCTCTGCAGCTGATGAAGGCACAAAGGCAGGGAAGGAAGTTCTTGCTCTGTGATTTCTTGAAATGAGAAGACTCACTTCCATTTTCTCTCCTCCTTCTCCTTCCCTATACCCTGTTCAGTCATTTCATTCCTCTCTTTTAACATATAGTCATTTACATCAAAGGCAAAATGTATGCTCAGATACCCCAACCCACTAAAATTACAGAGAATAAATAAGCCTAATCTCCTGCTCTTAAGATGAGATTGCACAAAGATATTAAGTGGGCCCTGGGGCAGTTTCTGTACTGCACAGCAACTCTTCTGCTTTCTTAAAATCCATATTAAAGCCACTATCTCTATGGTCACATTCAAAGAATATTCTTTATAAGGTCAGGTCTGTCTTTGATGCTTTGCCGAGTCAGTTAGTTGTTTCCTCTTTGTTTAATTGCTTTCCAGTTTTCAGAACATAAATTGTTTTCTGAAATTAGATTGTTCTAATGTTTTTGACGAGACTCCATACATGCATAATAATTTTCCTATCAAATTGTTTATGTATGATTCATAAAAATATGTTGGCTTTTTCTTTGCTTTTAATGCTACTGTGTATAAATAGCTTGTGACTAGATTTCACGAACAATTTTAGTTCATGTTTCTCCATCTAGTTCCCTCAGAATGCACATTTTGCTAGATCCTATACACAAAAGTGCTGAATCTGCCTGGATGGCAATATTCTCATATTACATCAGAATATTGTGCATCAACAATGTGCTAGAAGAGGCTACATCTACTGTGTATCACTGAGAGAAAAGCTTCAAGTGTGAAATGTATTTGAATCCTCACAGTACTACTGTTTGATTGCCAATGCTGCACCACAATTTTTTTCCAAAGTACAAATAAAGAGTTTTTCAGTATAAGATTTTAAAATATTAATTTTAATAACATTTAATAAGAAGTAAGATGTTAACAATAAACGTGTACATAAAACAACAATAAAATGTTCATTTTGCATCAATTACACATCCTCATTCTCATCCAATTACTTAGGATTCATCAAAGGTTAGAAATATAAGGAAATAATGCATCTAATATATGTAGCATAGTGGATATCTAACTTTATCCATACAGTACACAGGAGATCACCTTGTAAAAGTTAACTGGGTACTAATCATGTGCCTCTACTCCAGAATTCTCAGAATTCCAGTATCATATCACTTACTGCTAGCTCAAGAAGATGTTGAAAGCACAAATTGAATTTAATAAGTATAGCTTTTGAAATATCATGAGGAATTGGGGGTTGATGATGTACCAGAACCATAAGAGTGGGGAGGGTTGAATAATGGTGACAGTGGTGCTGAATTCCACTGAGTACATTGCTGTGATATAAAAATACACCCACTTCACACACCCACCATAACACTCCTGCACAACTCCGTAAACACATGTTCTTCCGGCACTTTCCCTGTTGCCATGGAAATACCTGTTCTAACTAAGTTGGGAGGAGAACAAAAGGCATCCTCTCATCAATGTTCAGGAGTCATCAGCTTGTCAGTTTTGATGTGAACCCAGAGAATTTTCCTAATAGTTTCTGCCAAGCCCCTTTCACCTCCTTATTCCTTAGACTATAAATCATAGGGTTCAGCATGGGCATCAATATGGCATAAAAAAGGGAAATCAATTTCTCCTGAAGGACTGAGGGGCTGGAATGGGGCTGGATGTAAGTAAAAATGGTAGTACCATAGCATAGTGCCACCACAGTGAGATGGGAGGCACAGGTGTGGAAGGCCTTTCTTCTTCCCTCTGTCGACTGGATTTTCAGAATGGTGGAGATGATTTGGATGTAGGACAAGAGAACCAAAAGGAAAGGTGTCATAAGCAGGACAATGCTAGAAACCATGATGACAATCTCATTGGATGAAATGTCCACACAGGCCAATCTGACCAAAGCTAGAATTTCACAGGAAATGTGATCAATATACTTATTTGTGCACATGGGTAGCTGGAAGGTAATGGCAGTGTGCACAAGAGAGTTGACGGAGCCACTGACCCATGATGTGATGACCAGCCTTGTGCATAGCCCTGCATGCATGATGACTGAATACCTCAGAGGATCACACACTGCCACATAGCGGTCATAGGCCATCACTGCCAACAGAAGGAACTCAATCCCACCCAAGCCCAGGGAAAAAAATAACTGGGCTGCACAGCTCCAAAATGGAATTGATTTGTGTGTGGAAAGAAAATGAGCCAGCAGCTGGGGGACTATGCTTGTGGCATAAGACACATCCACCAGGGACAGGTTGGTAAGAAAGAAATACATGGGCGTGTGGAGTCTACTGTCCAGTCTGATCAGAACAATGATGAGGAAGTTCCCCAATACTGTCACCAGGTACATCAGCAAGAACAGGACGAAGAGAGAGACTTGAGTGTCCCGGTCACTGGAAAGGCCAAGGAGGATGAATTCATGCACCCATGTCTGGTTGTCTTGTTCCATTAAAAAATGTGATGATTATCAATCTGCACAGAAAGTAGGAAAAAAAGCATAAGCTATCAATTAACCATAGAGTTTCAAGTAAAATTACCCAGCATATGGACCTGCCAGCAATTTTATCAGTGTTTAGTTCATTCATGAGACTATGATAGAATGCTTTTTATTAACTTCTTCAGAGAAATAGTCCAGTATCTTACAGGCAGTGTCCAAGAGCATACAGTTATATCTCTTGAAAGATGGTGTCTTAGAGGAATAGTTGTAGCCTGGATGTGAGACAATACAGTGTTAAGCACTATATATATATTTTTTTTTATCAATTTCCTTTTTTTTGGGGGGGGGACAAAAAAACATAATAATTGGCTCTGGTGGGTTAAAACTACCTAAAATATGTTACCTAACTTAATTTTAGTGAAATTCAAAACTCAATTACAAATAAAAATAAATTATTCAAAAGATTTAGGGGTTTGTGGCAAGATTTAGAATCAGAAAGCATAGTTTTAAATCCAAATTTTCTTTGGCAGGCATCTTATTTATATGTCATGGTAAGTTCTCACACACAAAACAGACTCACATTCTATAATTCCCAAGTGCATTAAGCTTGGGTAACATTGCTGTAATATTACTACAATACTGTGTGCACTTATACCAACCTAATTCTCATCTTGTATACCTAAAATAACTAAATGCGTCCTATATTTTCCACAAAATTGACAAATACTTTGACAGCCTTTAAAAGAAACCTTTGGTCTTCTTGATAGGCTATAGTGTCTTCTGTTGGTGGTGGTCTGAACAAGGGAGCACTAATGGTTCCCTGCTCTTGGTGGTTTGCTCTGTTTACCTTAGTGTAGTTAGGGACCTCTTCTTTGGATGTCAGTTGAAAAGAAAGCAACGGGGATTTGGAAGCTTGATCAAAATGACAGAAGGAAAGCAGATGTTTAAGGATCTATCCATCAGTGTTCAATAGAATAAGGTAGGAAATCTTACAGATGTCCATTGGAGTGTAAATTCCCTTCATATTTCTTGTGTTGTATAAGGGATTTTTTTTCAGTAAAAGGAATAATACATAATGCCAATTTTAAACATTGAATATAAACAGATGTCTCAAAAAGACTTCTAAGACAGACATGTTGCTATTTCTCCTCCATATCTTCTTGGTCATCAAAGCCACAGCTTCAAGAGTGTACAAAATGAAGAAAAAAAATCAATGGAAGATCAGATGGGCATAACCAAGTGAAGCACAGGACCTTGACCACTTCTAAAGCCTAAAAGATGAGAGCTACCACACTTCAACTCTCTTCCCCTGATAAAGAACAAACTAAGAAGGCTCCAGAAATGCCCAGTTCACATCTTAGTCTGAGAGTTGTACTTGCTCGCCTTGCCCAATTCTATAACTTCTATGATATTAGTCTACCATAGTTTGCTGTCTTCAGTTAGCTTTAATGTAAAAAACTGTCACATAGTGTGCAAACCAACACATTTCTACTACTTCTGTTTTTACTAATTATAACAATTACTATCAATAGTATGTTTTACAACAAAGTACATTAATAATTAAGGCTACTTTTTAGATGAACACATTTTTGCTATGTTAAATGACTAGTATTAAGGTTGGTTTTGTTGAGAAATGTCTAAAAATAAAAAGAATGCCAAACAGAATATTCATACTGTGGAGGACCCAATAGAAAATGATACACTACAAACATATGTGTGACATTGTACTCATGCCATGCAATACATTGGGTCCAAGGAGAAAATAGAGCTTTAGTAAGCAGACAATAAAATTGCACAAAGAGTATAAGATAAGGTATTTGCAGTAAAGATCAGCTAAAATGCTGTCAATGTTTCATCCTAGGAAAACAGTCCCACATGCTTCAAACTTTATGAAGCAATTATTGGCCACAACAAAAAGCAGGACCCTAGCATCTCAACAGTTTTCAATGTCAAAACACAAACATTCAAATTCCTCTCTCAGCTGTTTTGCATGCTACAATGTGACTTATTTAAAGACTGAATTTTAGTCGTTTTTTTAATTAAATAAAGTCAATCTGAATAGAAGACATTGATGTTTAATCATTTGCTATTGCAAGTTTTAATCTACACTCTAATAAATCAAATATTGTTTTACCCCTATTACACCTTGATGAATATCACAACATTCTACAAGGTTTTGTTCAGTTTAATACTATTATCTTAGACTTCTGATTGTTGAGACTATATTCCCTTCAGAAGACAGAAAGAGAGGTTCACACAGGTAGGCTAATGATGAACTAATTTTTGTCTGGATGAATTTTGTTTTAGATACTCTGTCTCCCTTTTAAGTTTGTCTTCTGACCTTTTATCTGAAAGTCAATTAACGTCATGCATCCTCTCTGCACCAGACAGATATTCAGGAAGATCTGGGGAGGGGGGCACTGAAGAATTTTCCTTTGCTTTACCCACTTCTAAAAATAATAGCTTTTGGAATTCAAGACCCACCTAATCAAAAAAATAATGGCGATTTCTCAAACAGTGATTTGGTGATGTTTGCTATTACAATTTAGTATATAAAACTATGGAGTTGGACATCATTTAGCTAGTATATTTTAATTCACTTAAATTTGAACAGTTGGTTGCTCAAATCGGACTCCCATTCATGCTCACCTTACTCCATCTCTACAGAATGCCTGAGTGAAAAAATGCATAGGATATAAATAAGGATAGGATTTCTAAAAATAATATAGTCCATTACATTTTCATCTAATACACATTCTACATATCTTAGATGATGCATTAGAGAAAGTGTGGATCACTGTTCATCAGGATAGACATGAGAAGAATGACCCATAGAAATTTATCTGAACAACAGAACCATTCACTCTGCTGGTGGTATGTACATAGCAACCACAACACATGCAGATCTGAATACAGCTTTTCACATGGCTTCTCACATTGCTTTCTCAACAGGTTTTAACTGAGTTTAAGTGTTCTCATTTCTCTGTGAACCAGTTCTCCACAACCCTTATTCATCCTTTCAATGAAGAGGCAGGCAGGATGTGGCACAGAGGAACTATTTCTCTTTGCAATGATCATCTTTACAGTACCATGTCCTGCTAAATATTTTATACCTTTAAGACCATGGAAAATCATTTCAATTCAATTAGATAGTATTGTCAGTAACTTACATTCTCTCCTCACAAGAATAGGTGCATTAACAAAGAAACTCATACTAGATATACATAATATAAAAGGATTCCCCAGAATCTCATCCTACAGAAAAATAATTTTGTCCAAATTCATGTCACTATAAATAAGTATAGTGATCAACTTTACATCAAAATTTAAAAGTCCAATATCAATAGTATTGACTATGAGTGGTTATTTCATCACTCATATTACAGAAATGACCCCCTATAGTTTTCTAGTGGTGCTGCCCTAACACATGTGGATAAAATTCAAGAAGTTTTACTCCCAGAAAAAATAACTTGGGCATTATTATCATTTTTCTCCATTGAGTCTGAATCATATTTGGATTCTTGGAATACTCTATGGTCTTAGCTGAGATAAATTGGTCCTGAATACAAGCACACAGCAAATGTTCTACAGGTACTTTTCTCTCATGCTGGCCTAAATAAGGCAGAAACTTACCTTTGTGCAGTTGGTTTGTCAATGGAAGTCATTTCTTCCTCCAGAGAAACGTTCATATTCACGTATGTGGCTGGACGGCTGGATTCTGTACGTATGCTGCATTCATTGTGGGCAGAGTATTTTTATCATCCTTACCTTAGGACACAGAGAACTCCCAGGGACAGTGTGGTGAAATGTCAAAAATTATTTTATTGCTAAAAGCACTGTTGATTTTTCTTATTGGGGGTCTATTTATCTATGTCAGCTCCAGGTTTGTTCACTGACGTTTCTTATGGTAGGAGTTTAATTATTGATACACAGCCTTTAAACAGTCATAGTCTTGAAATTCATATTTAGTGATTTGTTTTGTTTTGATTACATTATATAAATCCCAATCTTCTTTATTATTCTTGCTCTGTGTATAGAATATCCTTCACAGTATCCTATTCTTGATTCTATAATACTTTCCTACAGTTGATTCAAAGACTAAACCTGACAAGATAGGTTAAGACTTAAACATGAGCCCAGTTTATATTCCCAGGTTTTATGACTTTGTCAATCAATTTAATCTTCCTATACTTGAACTACTTCCTTTGAGAAAAAGTAAAAAGTTATCACATGTATGCAGCCAGAGAAAAACGTTGAGACAAGACACTTCAAAGATATTGAAATATTATCTTTCCAAGAAATGTAATATTCTACTATACACTTATGAATGTCCACGCCTAAGTACACATTTTATTAACCTAGACTTTTTCCAAAGTCCTAACAAAATTGATGCAGTATTCATTTATCAGGTTTTTAGTTTTAATTAAAACTACTCTTTCCTCAACCTCTCTCTGAAGAACTAAAGTCTTTAATGGCAAGTTTACATGGTGACTCAGCCTTGGGTCTCTGGAAAGCTGAATTGTTTCATTCCAACTCCTGTAATCTTGAGTTGAGAAGATCCTAGCATCCACACTTCATATATCCCACACAGATCAGATCAGTATTTGTTCTGCAGGTCTTAGGGCTTGTTTACATCCACCCTCTGTTGACATTTTTATTAAAATTTCCCAAGTATTAGTCAGTACTTGATGATATGGACATCTTTCAATCCAGAGTTGTATTGCAAAGAATGTTCTTTCTATTCAGAGTGATGGACTGTGGAGATGTCCCAGTTGTCCTAGACTACATGATTCCAAAATTCTCTGAGATTTCTTTAGAAAAGCTAATAGGAGGAAGCTCTCGGTGATCCCAAGTGAGCTCACATATAGCACTAATCAATGTGAGACATTGCCTTGGTGCTTTGGTGACCTGGACCCAGCAGAGTCCCTCGGGAACTTTTTACAATGGAGCATTAATTGGTGTCACCACTCCCAAATCTCAGTGACTGGGTCACCATTCTGCCCTTCCTTTCCCTGTGGACAGCTGTTCTTCATCTCTCTTACACAAGTACAGTGAATCCTTAGCGCGCTCTCTCTCCTCTCTCTCTCTCTCTCTCTCTCTCTCTCTCTCTCTCTCTCTCTCTCTCTCTCAAAAAACAAGAAAAATTACATAGACCACCTCTCTGAAATTTTGTCATGCTTTCATATAGTACAAATTACCCCTCAGTGCTATGTTCCAAGGAGCTTGGCTGCTCCTGCATCTAAATCAGGCGAGAAAATAGCTGTTCTTCTTTTAAATCCAGGAGGTCCTTGTTCCTCTTCCTAGAGACGTGAGTGCAATGCTCCTTATTAGGATACATTCAAAGAGTATAGTGAGCTGCTATACTCTACTACTTGCTGCTACAAGTATTAGTGGACAGCCAGCATATGCCTCACAGTAGGATTTAAGTCCCAAATGATGGAAATATTTAGACTCCAAATAAATAGACAAAACAGTCTTATGATTTATAGGACAAATGGCTAGACTAAGAATTATTCAAAACAATGTAAAAAAAGCTTAATTTTGTAGAACTTTTTAAATGTTTCAACATTTTTATAAAGAGAGTCAATGCAATTTTGAAATCAGGATCACACTACCCATATCTGGCATACTTTTCCCTCTTAAAGCCCCAAGTGAATCATTTATTTATTCCTCAATCTTATAAATTCTTCTGCTTCATTGCCTATGTATCTACTGTTACTCAACTAATAATCACTGTTCCAACAGTCATGCTTTCATTTTCTTACCTATATACTGACACCCCACAAGATTCTATCACTAAACTCTTCTGTTGTTTTCTGCCTTATAATTCTGACTCTATCTCCTTATTGTAAAGTTATTGTATGCCAAATTATCTATACTCATTGATGACATTTGAATGTGAAATTCCCTCAAATTAGCTTATACATCAGAATGCTTAGCTTCTATCTGTTTGGAGATGTTGTAAAACCTTTATAAGGTAAAGCCTTGCTAGAGTAAGTTGGTCACTAGGCCCACCAGTGCCTCTCTATTCTGGATCCTCATTATATATATAGTGGGACCAGTTGTCTCATGTTCTTACTGCTGTATCTTCATTGCTATGGTGGATTTTATCTTAACTATAAACTAAAGCTCTTTCTCCCTGAAGTTATGTCTTGCCAGGTATTTGGTCACAGCAATGAAAAAAATAAGTAAGACAGAAAATTAGTATTGAGAAAAGGAGCTATTACTGTGATAAACTTGACCATGTGGTTCTTAAATCTTTAGAACTGGCTTCCATAAAGAATGAAGAAGAGTGGGAAGGGATATATGGGAGGGTTTTCTGGGATGAAAGCAAAAGGAGAAATAATGTGATTAAAATACAATCTCATCAAGTCTCTGAACAAAGAAATCAAAGAAGACCTCAGAAAATAGAAAGATCTCCCATGGATTGGCAGGATTAATATAGTAAAAATGGCTATCTTGCTGAAAGGAGTCTACAGATTTCTGTAATCCCCATCAAAATTCCAACTCAATTCTTCATAGAGTTAGAAAGAGCAATTTGTAAATTTATTTGGAACAACAAAAAATCTAGAATAGTGAAAACTATAAACTATTCTCAATAATAAAAGAACTTCTGGGGGAGTCACCATCCCTGACCTCAAGCTGTATTACAGAGCAATAGTGATAAAAACTGCATGGTATTGGCACAGAGACAGGCGGGAAGATCAATGCAATAGAATTGAAGACCCAGAAATGAACCCACATATATATGGTCACTTGATCTTTGACAAAGGAGCTAAAACCATCCAGTGGAAAAAAAAAGACAGCATTTTCAACAAATGGTGCTGGCTCAACTGGCAGCAAACATGTAGAAGAACGCAAATCAATCCATTCTTATCTCCTTGTACAAAGCTCAAGTCCAAGTGTATCAAGGACCTCCACATCAAACCAGAAACACTGAATCTAATAGAAGAGAACTTGGGGAAAAGCCTCAAACACATGGGCACAGGGGGAAAGTTCCTGAACAGGACACCAGTGGCTTATGCTCTAAGATCAAGAATCTACAAATGGGACCTCATTAAACTGCAAAGCTTCTGTAAGGCAAAGGACACTATCAATAGGACAAAATGGCAACCAACACATTGGGAAAAGATCTTTATCAATTCCACATCTGATAGAAGGTTAATATCTAATATATATAAAGAATTCAAGAAGTTAAACTCCAGAGAATGAAATAACCCTATTAAAAAATGGGGAACAAAGCTAAACAAAGAATTTTCAACTGTGTAATATCAAATGGCGGAGAATTGCCTAAATAATGTTCAACATCCTTAAAGCATCATGGAAATGCAAATCAAAACAACCTTGAGATTCTACCTCACACCAGTCAGAATGGCTAGGATAAAAAACAGATGCTGGCGAGGATGTGGAGAAAGAGGAATATTCCTCCATTGCTGATGGGATTGCAATCTGGTACAACCACTGTAGAAATTAGTTTGGCAGTTCCTCAGAAAATTGGACATAGTACTACCTGAAGACCTAGCTATACCACTCCTAGGCATATACCCAGAAGATGTTCCAACATGTAATAAGAATACATTCTCCACTATGTTCACAGCAGCCATATTTATAATAGTCAGAAGCTAGAAAGAACCTAGATGTCCCTCAACAGAGAAATGGATACAGAAAATGTGGTACATTTACACAATAGAATACTACTCAGCTATTGAAAACAAGGACTTCATGAAATTCTCCGGCAAATGGATAGAACTTGAAAATATCATCCTGACTGAGGTAATTCAGTCACAAAAGAATACACATGGTATGCACCCACTGCTAAGTGGATATTAGCCATCCTATATACAATCACCAAACCCCAGACGATATTGTGGATGCTGGGAAGTGCTTGCTGACAGGAGTCTGATACGTTTGTCTCCTGAGAGGCTATGCTAGAGCCTGAGAAATACAGAGGCGGATGCTCGAAGCCAACTTCTGAGTCTCGATCGGGGACTGAGCAGGAGGTCCCCGATGGAGGAGTTGGAGAAGGGACTGAAGGAGCTGAGGGGTTTGCAGCCTCATGGAGGGAGCACCCAGAGCTCCCAGTAACTGGACCACCAACCAAAGAATACACATAGAGGGACCCATGCCTCTGGCTGCTTATGTGGCAGAAGATGGCCTTGTTGGGATCAGTAGGAGAGACCCTTGGAGCTGTGGGTGTTCAATGCCCCAGTGTAGGGGAATGCCAGGCCTGGAAGACAGGAGTGGGTGTGTGGATGCAGGAGGAACTTCATAGAGGCAGTGGGAGGGGGGATGGGATAGGGGGTTTCTGAAAAGGAGACCTGGAAAGTGGGAAACATTTGTAATGTAAACAAGGAAGATGTCCAATAAAATATAAAACAATGACAACAAAAATTATATAATGCTATAAGCAGAGACTTACGGGCCATCTGGTTATAGCATCTTGACCATAATGCCAAGAGAAAGATGAGCCCTGGTGGAAGAAACTCTAGGAAAAGTTAGTATCCAGCCTGTGTGCCACCCTCAGTCACTCCTCTTATGCAGGTCTACAGGGGGGAAGCAACAAGTAGAGCAGAAAGTTATGCAAGGAGAGGTAGAAAATAGCATGAGAGAACTGCCAGATGCAGACAAGGCAGGTGCAAAAGTAGATGCTAGTGTTAAAGGAATGCATCCCAATAAAGAGAAACCTCATTCTCTGCACTGGAAAATTAGAAAAGGTACTTGAGGAAGACTCCATCCATTCCAGGTCCCATCTTGTGATAATCCATATTTATTTGAAATAAGAGAGTCTGAACTGATATTGCCAAAACAGGTGTTTTCAAAGAACCACCTGTCAAAAAAAAATACAGAGGCTGCT